>PVKZ01002489.1:0-219516 GCA_004027375.1 Macroglossus sobrinus
AAGTCAGGAGGCCTGGGTTCTACTCACAGCTTCTCCCTGACTAGCTCTGTAAGGCAAGTTACTTCACCTCTCTGGGCCTCAGAATCCTCAGCTATAAAATAAAAATATCTGGAGGTCACAAATTCAAGCTCAGAGAGACCCAGAGAGTAATAAAATGAGAGAAACAGATTAAGAAGTATTCTTTCAACAAAGAAGCACTTTGCTTTCATGTTTAATACATATTAATATAGTCCACTTTTGTAAAGAAATGTGCTTGATGTCATTTAGTAAAATTTTAATTTAAGAATTGTTTAAGATTTACCAAAAAAGTAGCAAGCATAGTACCCCACACCCACTTTTCACTTTTATTGACATCTTACATCAGTATGGTACATTTATCACAACTTTTTTTTTTAAGTATAGAGCCCTCTTAGCCTACTTATGATATGAGTACAGAGTTATAGTTCTCTACTAAAGGAGGACAAAGTGCAATCTTACCTTGCTAATTCAGCCTCAGAGACGCAAGAAGGAGTGGAGGAGACTGCAGCCAACAAGCATGAATCCCCAGAACGGAAGGAGCTGCAACATTGATTCTGGGCATGGTCACCACACAGGAATGTGCAGATCCTGCATTTCTAGCTCTCTAGATTTTATTTTTGTTTTTAATCAGAAACCAAAAATCCAGATATTTCTGTGAAACATACCAATTATTAAAGGTTGGCTTATTTCTTTTTCTTTCTCAAAATACTACGCTGGCCAAATAAAACTGATATGCTAGCTAGATTTTGCCTGTGACTTTCAGTTTGGGATCTCTCATTGTATTAGTTTCCCTTGGGTAAAGTCAAGGTGTTGGAAGGGCTGGTTCTTTCTGGAGGCTCTGAGAGAAGAAAGAGTCTGTTCCCTTGCCTTTGTCACCTTCTAACGAATGCCTATTTTCCTTGGCTTGTGGCCTCTTGTTCCATCTCCAAAGCACATCACTTCACTCTGCTTCTGTCATATTGCCCTCTTTTCTAACTCTGAGTGATTCTGCTTCCCTCTTATAGGAAATATGATGGTTATATTTGGCCCACAAGAAAATCCAGATAATCACCCCATTTCAAGATCCTTAACTTAATCACATTCAAAAATTTTCTTTTGCCATTTAAGATAACAGTTATAGGTTCCAAAAAATTAGGACGTGAACATACGTGGTAGGGGTTCATTATTCAGCCTACCACATTAGTTTAGAAGCTAAGTTCCTTTCCAGCTTTTACATTAAAGGATTCTGTCCCAGATCACTCACTCCCAACCACACAACTCTTTCTTATGATTCCATCCTGGACCCCTATCAGAGAAGTCACTTCAGCAAATATTCGTGGGATAGCTGCTGTGTGCCCAGTAGCATGCTGGGGACATAGGAGAAGAGTAAATTAAACCAACCAAAAAACAAACAAGTATTTCTTTCTATTCCAAAGATTTCTGATATACTTATGATAGGACAAGAATTTATAGAAGGTGCACAGCTCTGAGAATTCACTTCACTGGAAAGATTTTCATTAGATCTAGGGGGAAAAAATTGGTAATGTATACTTTTTTTCAAGAGAATATTCTACAACTATATATCATATTAGCCATTTACTGACATTTGATACTTGTTAGTCACCATTTCCATATATGATCCTCAATAATCCACACTAGGGAGGACACAGACTGTGAAAACACAGATCCAGGATGAAGGGTATGAGAAAGGTCAACATCTCTGAGATAAAACTCTTGGAGGAATAGGGCTACCCTATTTCCCTAACCCAAGATTTATATACAAACACTACAGTCATAAACTCTTAAGCAGTAATCACATCTTTTTATTGAAACCTATCATGGACACCTTCTGGAGTATCTGCTCCATATATAAATAAGTCAATGACCCCTACCTCCTTCCTCAGGAAAATACATCCTCTCTAACCCAAGCTTTATATACAAACACTACGGTCATAAACTCTTAAGCAGTAATCACGTCTTTTTATTGAAACCTGTCATGGACATCTTCTGGAGTATCTGCTCCATACATAAATAAGTCAATGACCCCTACCTCCTTCCTCAGGAAAATACATCCTCTCTAACTCACTGAAATGCCTTCTTGGCATATCTTTGGAATCACTGACTACATTTGATTGAATGTAGGCATTTGATGCATATGGTTCTATTCCTGGACGTTTGGAATTAAAACAAAGAGTCGAGTTAGTTGAGGCTTCAAACAAAAATTCGGAGGTGAAGCATGACCATTTCTCTCCATCATAGTTCAGGGATGTCAAGAGAACCACTCCACAGAAAGAGAAAACAAGCAAGGCATGAAACAAACACACAAAGAGTCTTAAAAACTATCCAGAGAAGCCACGTGGCTTTTACATTGCTGTGTCCAGTCACTTCCTGAGGTTTGGCTGCATTATTGCCCTTGAGTTCCAAGAGATAACCCTGTTTTTTAAAATAAATTCCCTGCCTTTCCGTAGGTGAGACTAAGTTGGTTTCTGTTAACTTGAAATTTAAAAAGTATTACATTCCCTTGAAATCTCTAAAAGAGCTGCCCCCGGAGGCTCCCACCTCCTGCTGTCTCCACTGAAAACGTTTTCTACTAGTCCTGCATTCAGATCCCTGTCCTGTAGAAACTATTTCAGAGGAACTTGGCACCTGGCGTCTGTAAGATTTGAGAACAGAGGACACCTTAGGCAACACAATTCACACATCAGCTTTGCAGAAGTGAAATGTTTGGCCTAATTTCTCAAAATAAAGTCATTTTTATGGGTGGTTAAATTCCTCCTGTCCCAGTTGCTGAATGGTTTCATGTAAACCTTGAAGTCTGCAAGGATTTGGTTCTCGTCCCAGATGCTATCCAAATTTTAAGGAATAAAATGAGGCTTGATAGATACCTTTTTTTGTGCTTTCACTTATTAAATGAGTATTGAAAGTGTGTAAAGACAGATTATTCAATGTTTTGCCATGTACAGAATGTTTGCACTCACAGTGCTTCATTCAATCCTTGCAATAATTCAATGGGAAAGATAGCTTAAGATCCTGTATTCCCATTTTACAGACTTCAGAGGTATTGAATGATTTGACCTAGGAAAACGGCACTAGATTCTGAGCTCCTGAAGTAAGTAGTATATCTAACTACTCCTAATACGCTAATCACCCTGCAGAGTAACTGACACATAGTGTTTCAGGGATGACAAATCATTTCATCTCATACAGCAACTCTAATCCACTGTTCGTGGCTTTCTGCAATATTGTGTTGAGAAAGATTCTGAGAATGCATCTGGACCCCATGTGAAGATGTGCTGTGACTGAATAGTGTCGCCTGATGACAATCAAGGGAGAGGAAAGTAGTAACACGGTGCTTAGTATTTCCAATCCTATAGTAAATGCACGATAAATTTTTATTGAGTTAAGCCAAATTGGCAGATCCAGGACTAAAAATCAAGTTAAGTGACTCTGTTTGCTGATGTTTCTTCCGCTATACTAGACACAATCTCCCCTCTGATTGTGCCCTAACTTCCTAACCAGGGATCTGAGAACCACTGCCCAGAGATCAAACCCGCTGCCTGCTTTTGTGTATAAAGTCTTATTGGAACACAGCCATGCTCATTTGTTTATGTGCTGTCTATACATGCTTCTGTGAAACAAAGATAGAGTTGAATAGTCACAACAGAGATCAAGCTGCCTACAAAGACTGAAATATTTACCATCTGTCCATTCTCATCCCTAAACCAAATCAAAATTCAGATTAGCTCAAAAGAGATCAGTGAAATCCCATCTTCTCTCCTTCATAGAAGAAAGTTCCCACCTCCTTGCTTTGGTGGCCAGATCAAAGTGCACTTCACATCACTAAGCTTCCTGAGATAAAGCGGGCAAGTGTGTATTCCTTACTAGGCCAATTATGAATTGGCATGTAGAAAAGAAGCTGCTTTAACATGAATTAAGGATGTTAATTACTTGTGCCTAAGGTAATTAGTTCATTGAAGGGCAAACAAAAAATAGAACAGATAATAGTAATAATAGAATTAAAACCTGCTGTAAACTCCTATTCACCCAGGATCCAAATGACCAGAGTTGTAACTTTTATTTCCTTTTTGAAGAGAAATCCCATACAAAGATTAGTCATTGAAATTGATGAGAATCAGTTTTAAGCATATCCACTCAAATTAAAAGTAGCTGTTTTTCATAATTATAACACTTACAGCCTTAAAGTCATATAAATAGGTTTAGTAATCTTTGTGAGACTCAGAGGGCAATAATTAAGTTAACCAGTATTAATGAGCTCAACTACCTAAGTCTTGAATGCACTAGTTTATCTTTTAATTTCTTAGGTTTTATGCAGTGTTACAGAAGTTTGGCCAAGCAGTACAAAGAAGTAAAATGTACTGTGTTGGTTCTCTCTTTCTCCAACAGATTGTGGGTTACCATACTACACAATGCAATACTAACACTGGAGACCATTACATACTTGTGAGCAGTAAGGTAATTATATGAAGCTACCAACTGCAGTGGGAGGAAATGATAAAACATCAAACACATAAGCATACAACACAATATCAGATATTATGGGGAAAATACTATGATAGAGACTAGGCTGGGCTGCTTGAAAATATGACTATCAATAATTCCTCACACCTCTCAACAAGCAGTAGATCTATTTTCTTCCCCCTTGAATCTAGGCAGGCCTTGTGACTTACTTTAACCAACAGAATGCAGCAGATGTAGCATTCTAAGATTGCCTAAGCAGGTCTTAAGAGAACCATGTCTCTTGCAATCCAGCTGTCGTTCTGCAAAGAAACTCACACCAAACTCCAGAGTGAAAGAGGCCACACAGAGTGAGCCTGCCAAACAAGAGGCTATTTTGAACATTTCTGCTCCACACAGCTCCCCACTTCATGCAGTTGACTCTCTGGTAGTAGAGCATTCCAGGCAGAGGAAACAGCCAGTGCAAAGCCTGGTGGCAGGAACAAGCATGGGGTGCTTGAGAAACAATTAGAAGCCTGATTTCACTACAATGTAATCAGAGAAGTTGAGTCAGAGAGGGAAGGAAGGAGGGGCTAGATTGAGGAGGGACTTGTAAACCACAGTAAGAATTTAAGATTTATTTTTAAGCCAGTAGAAAAACAATTGGAGTTTTTTAAGCAAAGAATTATACAAGTTGATTTACATTTTTAAAATATCATTCTGGTTGCTGTGTATGCTGTGCAGAGATAGACTGGACTATTGCATGAATATATTTGAGGAAAACAATCATAACATCGATAGAGGGAACATCAAAGCTTGTGGTAGCTTTAAAAAAAATTATTGAAGATAACGTAAAATCTACCCATTTTGAATGAACGATTGAGTGAATTTTTGTAAATTTATAGTCATGCAACCCTCATTACAATAGAATTTTAGCATACTCACATCACCCCCTAAAAATTCATTATCTAATGCATCTTTTTAGTTAAAACACGCCTTTATCCCCAGCCCAAAGTAACCACTGTAGCTTTACTTTCTGTGAAAATTTATGTAACTATAGCTTTGCTTTTCCTATGAATTTCATATAAATGCAATCATATAAAATGTAGTCTTTTTATCTGGCTTCCTTTACTTAACATGATTTCTTTGAGATTCATTCATATTATTGTATGTATCACTAGTTTTTTCCTTTTATACCTAGATAGTATTCCATTGTATATATAGATTACATTTTGTTTATCCATTCACCAGTGGATGGACATTTGGAGAGTTTCCAGCTTGGGGCTGATATAAAAATTCTGCTATGAATATCTGCATACAAGCCATTGTATAGACATACATTTTCATTTATTCTAAGTAAATATCTAGGTAAGTGTATGCATATATAAGGGTACAATTACCTTTCTAAGCAACTGTCAAACTGTTTTCCAAAGTGATCATACCATTTTACAGTCTTAGTAGCAGTGAATAAGAGCTCCAGTTTCCTCACATTCTCATCAATACTTAGTATCATCGGTCTTTTTCATTTTAGCCATTCCAAGTAGGCATGCTGTGGTATTTCACCGTGGCTATACATTTCATTTCCCTATTAACTAATGATGTAGATTCTTATTTGCTTCAATGTGCTTCTTTAGGAAAGTAGCTATTTATATATTTTGCACCCTTTTTTATTATTAAGTTATACGAATTCTTTATATATTTTGGATACTTGTTCTTTATCCAATATATATTTGAAAATATTTTCTCCTAGTCTGTGGCTTGACTTTTAAAATGTTTTAATGCAAAGCTTTGAAGAGCAAACATTTTTAATTTGTGTGAAGTCAAATTTTCTATTTTTTTCTCTTACACCTTGCTTTTTTTGTGATCATGTAAGAAATCTTTGCCTAACACAAGGTCAAAATTTTTTCTGTACATTTTCCTCTAGAAATGTTATAGTTATCAATTTGGATTCATTACCTATTTATTTGGGAGAATTTTATGTGCTGCCATGTCACATTGGCAGGGCAACTCTGCTTATTTTAAGAAGTTTAAATTTGGTAGGTTAAAATTTATTTTATAGCTCAAAAAAATAATAGGTAATCTTTAGAAAAGGAGGAATGTGTCTTTTAATCATTCTCTCTTGGACAAAGTAATGTTGTTCCTTGGCCATGGTCTCATTTACTCTATAAAATGCATCTTAAAACTTCCTCACACCCTTTACCCTAAAAGTTGATGTCAGTGGTGGGAGTGGGGCAGGCAGTCGGAAATGTTCGTCCCACGCCTGGTATTTCCTTTCATGTGATGAGAGATCCATTAGCTTAACATCTCTGAACTCCTTTTGCCCCATCACTTATCCCACAGGGTGGAAGAGAGAGAGGTATATATTTGAACATTTGTAGTGCGGTCCCTTTTGTCCTCCATTATTTTGTAGGAGGCCCACAGGCAGAGAATATGGATCCCCCTCTGCCATGCAGTAAATACAGTTGTAAGGGCCCCACTCCTGGGAATGGGGCTGCAGGGTGCCAGTGCTGCCTGTGACTGGGTGGTAAGTCTGTCTACCAAGAAGTTTATTTTTAGGAAATCCACTAGCACATAGATATCAGCTACATCTTGCAACATCAGCTTTTTCCATAATAAAGATAATACTTTGCCTCTATTTGTTTAGTCTTTTCTCCGATTTCTAATTTGTTCAGAACTCAGATACAGGGAAAGGCTGTTATTTGCTGAAACACCCTCAAATATCCTTCAAACTTCTATCTGGTGGGTTTCCTAATTCTATCCCCCTGACCTCGTAAATCCTTGCTTCTTTTTTCCAATCCCTATCATGCTGAAAATTCTTTTTTATAGACAGCCCCCATTTTTATCTTTAAAAAACAAAGATACAAATTCCTACAAAAATTTTAAAAATACACATGCACAACAGGAAAAAAGTTAACATTACTTCTTCTATCCTCTAGAATTGGGCAGTCCAATAATGTAAACCCTTGCCCTACAAGGCTATTTAAATGTAAATTAATTATAATTAAATTAAAAATACAATCCACAGTTACACTAACTATGATCAATAGCTACATGTGACTAGTGGCTACTGTATCAGGCAATAAATGTATAAAACACTTCCATCATTATAGGAAAGTCTATTGAATAGACTGCTCTAGAGAAATTCTGGATTTAATATGGCCTTCCATATTAAATATGTGTGTGTGTGTGTGTGTGTGTGTGAGTGTGTGTGTGAGTGTGTGTGTGTGTGATCAATTGTGCATATGTTTGAAACCTCAGATTTTTCTAAATTTGTCGTGACCACTTTGCACATCCATCCTTCTACAATATCATTTTCGGTGGCTGCAAAGTTTCTTCTTTATTAATTCCTTTACAATAATTTCTGTAACCAGTTGTTAGACAAATATTTTTCCCCAATTTTTTTCATTAAAGCCAATAATGCACTGAATAGTCTTGACTACCTTCAAACTATGTTAAATTCTTGGAATGACTTACAGAGTCTAAGGGTATACATGCCTTTAGTTAGCACTTCTGAGAAGTAATGCCTGTTAGAAAGATAACCAACGTATTTAACCATGTCCAGACCTCCTATCTGTCTGAAAGAAACAAAGCATAATTCAGGGTGACTTTACTTCTCAACAGAAAGCTGTTTGAAAAACAGAAAAGCCCAAGTTATCTGTTAGTTAATATGCAAAGGATGCCTAGGAGTTTGTTGATTACAATCACACAAACATGCCTCTTGGAAGCTACTCCTCTTTTTATTCACACCCTAGAAATATTTTTAGTGTTCCTTCAAACACCATAAAAATTATCTGTTCCCTTAGAGATTCTTGGAACCTTTCCCACTGCAATTTGATATTAAACTAAAGACTAACTGTAGGTAGGTTTGTTTTGCCACTGGTGTGTCCTCATTCTCTGTTAAGCATCAGTGCTACATCCTACATGATGCTGTCCCCACTTTGGTTTCAGTGGGGTGGCTAAATGTGGTTTTCAACATGGAAAGCACTGGAAGCACTTTCCCAGATGTGGCAGGAGAGTGTACAGATTGTGGAGATAGACTACCTGGGTTTGGATCCTGGCTCTGTCACTTGTCAGCTATGACATGTTACAAAGTCTTTCTTGTTTTAGTTTCCTCATCCATTAATAGCATGTTATTACTTGTCTGGCACATAGTAAGCATCATATAAATGGTTGATAAATAAATAGCCTAATCAGTATAAAACAGTAATATTATCTTTTACCTTTTTCCATATGTTGTGGTTTTGGTGGGATGAAAGAGCAGCAAGCTCAGTTTATCATACCATTAGCTAAAATTAATAAAGTCAACTGAAATAGCTAAATCAGTATTTCCCAGAGTTTGTCACATGGGTGGCAATATTTCTCTGTAGAGAGAATGGGTTATGATTAAGTTAAGTTTGGAAAATGTTGCTTCTCTTCCAGGGTTAGAATGCATATTAGCATAGCTAGGGTTCTGAGAAGTCCTGCAAAATATATATATAAAAAATCTATTGAATTTAATTTAACCAAGAATTTTCCAAATTTATTTGATATGGGTGTTTTTCACTGAATAGCCTCCCCTTTCCATCAGGCTTTGGACAATGCTGCCCTCTTATTAGCACAGTACCATATTATTTGCCAATTCAGCCTTATCCCAAACAGAGACCAATTCTCTTCCTTCTGCCTAAGCCAGTGGCAGACCTGCAGACACTCTGAGTCAAAGATAATTCTGAAACCTTGTAGGCTTGTCACCTCATCTATTCATCCCTAGCATTAGCCTCCACAGTGTTTCATTAATTAGCTAGGATAGAATTCTTTAGCAAAGCACAATTTATATTAACAAAGCAAAAGTAATAGCTTAATAAAATTTCCTTAAAACCAAAGCAGTATAACCAAAGTAATCAGAGCCTGGAATCTAAATAATTCATGAAAATATGAAAACTAGGCTCCATTTTTCTTTTTCAAAGTGTAGTAGGATTCTACTAAAATGAATTTATGGTTCTTCATATTCAAGTCTGTTAAGTTTAAAATTATGCCAAAATTCCTTCTAAATAATATTTTTATATTTTAAGAGGTATATCAAAAGTGTGTTTTAAAAATATATATTGAGAAAATAAAGTGCCTCTACAGCACATACAGCATGTTGAAAGAAGGAGGTGGAATAAGACAAACGTCGTAAAGTGTCTGATTAATGAAATGTGCTTTGTTACAATTTCCATTGACATTCAATAATGATCACAAAATCTTTATTTAAGCCCAGACCTTGCTCTTTTGCTCCAGACTTAGATTTCTGACAAACTATCAATATTTATCTCTGCAGGATTACAGAAACACCTAAAAATTTGCAGGTTCAAAACTGGACTCATTGTTTATATCTCCTCAAACAAGCTTGCTTTCCTTTGTCCCATATATTAGGAAATGGCACCAACTGCACCTGGCCACTACATCATCTTAAATACACTCTTTTCCTCATCCCTACCACTGGTTACTCAGTGGATATGAATCCTAAAAAACTAAGAATAACAACTGTAGCTTAAACTTTTTGGGCCAGCCCTCATCCCCAATGCTTTACATACATTAATTTATACACGGTCTTAGGTATTATTCAAATCCTTTCCTTTCACTCCATTCTTACTGTAGCTTCCTAATTCAGGGGTTTGTCACTTCTCCTCTGGATCACAATTACCTCCTAACCAGTGTCCTTCACTCTGGCCACTCCAGATCTCTGGTCTATCCTCCACACTGTGACAGAAGACCCTTTCTAAAACTGAAACCTGATCTTGTCACTACTCTGTTCAAAATCTTTGCATGATTTTCATTGGGCTACAGTATAAAATTCAGATTCTTTGGTATGATGACAGACAGGCACTGCTCAGTTATTCCTTTTACTCTCCACCTTGCACTTCATTTATAAATCACTTAGATTGACTGAAATACAGCATGCAGATTCACTCTCTGGACTCCTGTGTTCACAGTCTCCACTCCGTGATGTCTCTTGAATTTCTTTTATCCTTCAAATCCCAGTTCATACTTCACTATGCCTTTGAAACCTTCTTTGCCTAACTCCAAAGTACTATTTCTATATTTTAGTTTGTTTTCTTTAAAATTTGCCTCTCTTGATAGACTGTAAGTGCCTTAAAAACAAGTTTAAAACTTTCACTATTTTAATATCCTCAGGTCCTGGCTACATAACCTCCTTTCAGAAATGAATGTTATACCACATGGGGAGTGGTATAACAAACTCCCTTCTCAAGTTAACATTCTATAATATCCTTCAAGACCTAACTACATATAGGGAATTCCTCTACTTGTTCATCAACTTTATCTCTGAAGATAAAGTATTGATAAGTGCACCAGATTGTATATTCCCCAAACTGTCACAATAATATCTCCCATTGCCCATGGTTTTCTTGCAAAGTAATGCTGACTCTTTGCCCATTGAGAGGTGAGACATGTTCTTTTTTTCTTGAATCTGGGTATATTTGTGACCATGAAAGAAATACCACTGTATGGCTTCCAAGGCAGCAGCATAAAGAGTGATACAACTTCTGCCTGGGACTTTTGGGAGGCTCACTCTTAGAACACAGCCACCATGCTGTGAGGAAGCCCAGCTGTCACACGGAGATGTGACCAACAGCACCAGCAGAGATTCCAGCCCCTCCAGACATGCAAAGGAGGCTGCAGATGATTCCAGCCTTGAAGTCAACCCAAGCCTTGGAGTCTTTCCAGATGAGCATCCAGACATCATGAAACAGAGACAACTTTTCCCTAATGTGCCCTTTATAAACTCCTCATCTACAGAATCTCGAGTGTAATGTAATGGTTGTTCTTTTATGCCACTAAGTTTGGGGTGGTTTATTATGCAGCAATAGAGAAATGATACAATAAGCAATAAGTAAGCCAATATTTCTTATACCCTCTAAGGGAAACCCTGGCATCCTAGGAAATATTGCTAACTTTTATGATAAAAAAAGAATAAAAAGCAAAGAATAAAAAAAAGTAAACAATGGTGAAGTTGGAGTGGTCGCTCTGTGGTCACTCATACTGTATCTCCTTCTTAAAGAGTCCTTTGCATAAAAGCAAGTTAAAGGTTTTGAGAAGTCCAGAAGCAACAACACAAAATACCTACTACTGTCAACAGAGCAAATCCAAATATACTTGACAATGGACTACTTTTGCCGCCACACACAAAACATCTCCCATGAAAACTACTGTTTGTAGAATAGGCTGAAACACTGGGTTACATTAACTGAATTTTCCAAATCAAACAATCCCAAATACTGGCCAATTGGAAAATGATTTTATTTTGTAGCTAAGGCCTTATAATCTGGAGGGGAGGCCTTAAATGAGAAGCATAAAGCAGTCAGGCTGTGGCTGGAAGGTTCAGCCAGCACGCTGGGCCTCCCCTCAAAGGTTCTTATAGCAAACACCAGCCTCTCTGTAGGAATGAGCATGGAGAGAGGAAAGCATCTGATGATACCCTACACATGCATAATCTACATAGAGTGCGCAGCCCAGGTTCAGCTGTACTGAGGAACATCGCTGTCCCTGGCAAAGTATGATGGGTCTGAACGCGTTCAAGGATGGGAAGGATGGGAAAACAGAGATATCGACTGGAAGGGAGACCACGTTTCCAAATGGTTAAACCCCTGTTATCCTTCATGGCTTCGTCTTATTTCAAAATAAAAAGGATTCACAGGCGTGAGTGGGAAAGTGATCCTCAGACAGTGCAGAACAGTTAATCTTCGTCGTTCGTATGGTAAAAGGAGCCTTGGAATCAGTGAGTCTGTCTCATGTCTAGGGGCTGGAGGCTAGGGTGGCATTTTCAGTTCTTAGGTTTCCCATCCACTTATGTTATTAATGTTCTGCATCAAAGCACCAGAACCTTGCCCTTCCCGTGTGATTTGATGCTGATGAGTGACAGAGTGGTACACAAGGTTATCTACCACCTCGAGCCAAGTGGCTGGCTCACAGAACTGTTGCTTGAGTTATGGGTGTGCATCACTGCCACCCAGTGGTCACCTTCCCAAAGTTCACTCTCCTTGCTCCATTCCTTTTCAGCAGATTCCTAACTGCTGAGACTTTAAAGGAGTGAAAATCTTCAGGTCATGAAAGACAAAGTAAAATAACTTATCTTCAGCTTTATTTCAAAGTCATCTGCTGGCTGGCACCTCTAAACTATCTTTCATCTGAAAATCCAGAAGAGGCAAAGCATATAGTGGAAAGCTCCTAGACTTTGTTTAAAAAGAGATGAATTGGCAGTTTAAAAATATGTGATTAGAAGTAAATCAATGTATCTCTCAGAGGCTCCACTTCTTCATTTAAAACTCATAAAATATTATTTATTATATTTATTTATATTTCATTATATTTCACTATTATATTATATTATTTATTATACTATAGGGATATTGAAAAAATTGGTAAATACATCTGTGCATATATGCATATATACATACATGTAAATATATACATTTGGTACTTTCCCAGTCAGTTAGTGGAGATTAGCAGCATAGCTGTGATGTGTCAAGAACAGAGGGAAAAAGGCACTTCAGTGACTTAGGTATTATTTTCCCCCACTTTAGGAGTAAGAAAACTGAGGCTCAGTGAGGTTAAATCACTTGTGTGCAGTTTATAGTCAGTAAATGGTAGAACCATGATTCTAAGCTAAATTTGTCTGTGTCTAAAAGTGGCCTCCTAGAAACATCACCTTCAAAACAGTATGTGATATAAACTTCATTATAATGTTCTATGTAGTGAAGGTTAAGCTCAAAACCTATTCACTGCAGGGGCTTGCTATCTGGGTTCCACAGAGGTACCTAGTTGTCCCAATCACCAATCACTTCATCTTTATCATTCTCTGTAGCAATTATTTACTGCCATAAGAATGCTGAGTGACAAATAATCACAAAGCCTCAGTGGCAAAAAAAAAAAAAGAAAGAAAGAAAGAAAAAAAAAGAAGCATTTGTTAATCAGATGTCTGACATCAACTGGCTTTTGGCCGAGTAGTCCTACTGATCGTGACTGGGCTCATTTACATGTTTGAGTGAGGGATGGTTGTTGGTTTATCTAGGATGACCTGGCAACCTGGCTCTGCACCATATTCCTTTATCCTCCAGCAATTTAGCCTGGACATGTTTTTAGCAAGGGAAGAGACACAAAAGCAAAAATAAATCCAATCATACACGAGTAATTTTTTCAAGCATCTGCTTGCATCACATTTGCCTACACCTGAATGGCCAGAGCAAGTCACACGGCTGAACCCTACATCAGACAGCTATGAAACTGCCAAGTTTCATAGCTGTCACAAGGCTGCTATAACAAATTTAAAACAACAGAAATTTATTTTCTCACAGTTCTGGAGCCTAGAAGTCTGAAATCAAGGTAATAGTAAAGTTTATTCCTTCTAGGTACTCAGAAGGAAAATCTGTTCCATGGCCCTCTCCTCAGTTATGGTGGTTTCTGGCAGTCCTTGATGTTTCTCAGCTTATGGACACTTCTCTCCAGTCTCTGCCTCCACTGCCACATGGTGTTCTCCTTGTGTCTGTGTACCTGTTTCCTCTTCACATAAAAACACCAGTCATTGTTTTAGCATCCACTCTAATCCTGTATGACCTCATTTTAACTAAATACATCTGCAAAGAACTATTTCCAAATGAGGTCACATTCAAAGCTTCCAGGTGAACATGAATTTGGAGGGGACACTATTCAACCAAGTACAATGGCAAAGTGTGTGGATACAGGGGAGAAAGAGGAATTGGACCCTTTTTTTGTATAAACTGTTCTATCACTCTAACCTCAAGTCTTTATGTTTTTCTACTTTATTCAAAGAGGATTTGCTAGTAAAAAATAAAAATGAAAAATTATTGGTCTGGGACTATTTTTTCCTTTATGAGAATGAAACACAGAGGTGGAAAGTAGGTGGCCCAGTTCAGTGGCAGAGCCAAGAACAAGACTCAGTCCAGATCACCTCTCCTACTGCACTGCAATACCAAGTGGGGCAGCAGTTTCGTTGTCACTGCTGCTCCTGTTGTTGTTCTTGCTGCTCCATGGCAGAGTGCCATGTTGGGCTCTAAGGCAGGCAAATAATGTTCTGCCCTGCAAGACGTCCACATTTGATTCCCGGAACCTGCAAATAAGTTACGTTACCTGTCAGAGGGGAATTAAGATTGCAGTTGAAATTAAGATTTCAAATTAGTTGACTTGAAATGGGGAGATGATCCTAGATTATCCAAGTGAGTGAAATGTACTCACAAGGGTCCTTCAAAGTAGAAGAAGAAAGCTAAGGAAGTCAGTCAGAGGAACTTACGACTATGAAAGAAAGGCACAGAGATGAAGTCTTTGTTGGCTTACTAAGGAAAAAGGAAGGGGGTCACAAGTTAAGGAATGTGGGTATCTTCTGAAGAAGCTGGGGAAACAAGGAACCATTCTTCCTCAGAGTCCCCAAGAAGGACCACAGCCCGGTCAACACCCTGATTGCAGCCCAGTGAGATCCATTTCAGACTTCTGACCTCCAGAACAGGAAGATAATAAGCTTGTTTTGTTTAAGCTTCTGAGTTTGTGGTATTTTGTTATAGTTACAGTAGAAAACTAATATGGACACTCTGGGTAAAAAGCTCTACTCAAAACCTTTATTTCAGGAGGGGATGCTTTTAGGTGCAAATTTTTAAAAAGTGGGGTTCAATAAATAGGGGGTTTTAGTTCTCAACAACGAGAAGTCTGCAGTTAGCAGTGGCAGGTGCTTCAGTTTTTCACTCGAGTTCCCTCTTCTTGGAAATCTCCCCACCTCTCTGCTAACCAGACTTTACTATATGTTCTACTGGTTGAAACTGGCTTATAGCAGCTATACCAAGCTGTAAGGGAAAGTGTGAGTAACAGCATTGGCAATACTAGATCAACCCAGTCATGGTTTATTGGTTGGATCTGGGCACACTGCTGTCCTGAAACAAACTGGCATGGATGCAAGGAGGATGGTATTGAGAGGCAAATAATCTTTGTCAAAGACATGATTTAGCATCCACCCCATTACACAATTTACAATTCACAGGGTGCCGGGACAATTATTTATTTCTATAAGTTCTAAGAACCCAAATAAGGCACTTATAACCAGATGCACTCAATTAAAGACACACAATATGCAAAGAGAGGAGGCTAGAATACTCAAATTAAATCATGTATCAGAATTAATACTTTCATTTGGTATAGAGCGCAAAAGTCACCCTTCTCATTTAGAAGATAAAGAAACTATCTCTCAGGCTAAAAGATTAAGTGATGTGTCCAAACCCACCTAGTGAATAAAGGTGTAAGTCCAGACTCTCATCTTGCTTTTCCCTGGTGGCAAGAATAAGTGGACTGTTCAGTGCCAGTTAGATGCTGGTAGTTAGGAACTTCCCAGCTCTATCTAGAGGGGCATCTGAAGAACGGTGGCCAAATTGGTACTACGACCAAGTCACCGAATGAAGCCCATTCTGAAGAACGAAGAAGAAAAGCATGGAAGGAGGCAGAGGTTTTTTGCCAGTTCATCTCAAGAGTTCTTGAATCAGCGCATGATGCTTCTTCTACCACAAGAAATTAAGTTTCCTATAAATTGCAAACTCTTCAGAAATTGAGAGCTACTCATAGACTTACTTGTAAAATAAATTATTCCAGTGCCCTGGCATCAAAGAATGATTTCACGATAGTGGTTTCTTCTAAAAGGAAAAAAGGGAATGAGATCAAAAGAGGTATACAGGGGCTGTCAACTAAAACTATAATGTTTAATCTCTTAACATAGAAAAGGTCTCAATGAAAAACAAAAATGGCAACGAAATTATAAAGCTAATTGATGGGTTTAAAGGCATTTGCTAGAGTATACGCTCTTCTTCCCTACATGCATGAAATATCTCCCAATTAAGATAGGTACTAGATCATTTTGTGAGATATATACATGTATAATCATATGTTGTACACCTGAAACTAATGTAATATTGTATGGCAACTATAATGGAAAAATTAAAAATATTATTTAAAAAAGCTATGTAATATTTAAAGGAAACTATTAACTGCACAGTGAAGAGTGAGTTTTATTCATTTATTCATTAGCTATATGTACATTAAGTGCTGGGTAGGTGCTAGGCACTCTTCTGAATGCTATAAGCAAGACCCTCAAAGTCATGGCTTTCATGGAAAGGATATTCTAGTCGAGGCAGACAGAAATCAAACAAGGCCATTTCAGCAAATATAAAGTGCTCTGAAGTAATAAAACAGAGGAATGTGGTAAAGAGTGACCCAGAAGATGTTGTTCCCCATGAAGTAGATTGAGAAATTCTAACTTTATTTTGGTTGAAAGTACACTGAGGAGATGGTAAGAAGTGTAGATTTTATTTAAAATGAAATAGATAGCCAAATGAATGAAGAGTTAAGAGAGGGAGTTTAGGGATTAGAATATTATTATACTATCAGTATTTTTAATAATACTATGATTCTAAATATTACAAGGAAGCAAAAAAATAGATAAAACTAGTAAGAGCTTACAGCAGTAATTCAAGCAAGAGAAGATATTGGCTTGGAGATAAATCTTGTGTGTATGTGTACATATATATATATGTAAATATATATATATACACATATATACTGAAAAAGATATATTCACAGTACATTGATGAGTAAAAAATCATATTAAAAATAGTTATGATAGTAACATCATGTTTGCCATAAAAATGCATACTGTGTACATGGCAGAAAGTTGGGAAACATATATACAAATGTGGTAGGAATTCAGGTGACTTCATTATTTTTTCTAGTTGTTTATCTATCTATATATATATATTTCATTGCCTGGCAATGAATCTTAATTTCCAAACCAATACTATTTCCAGTGAATCATAATACCCTTCTCCTATCTGGCTGTCTTGATAAATGCTTCAGAAAGAGTTCTACTGGCCCTAAGACTTTGAACTTCATACCCTGTAGGGTGTTCTGGTTTTCAGTGCTTAGGAGGGAGACAATGGCAGGGTTTCACTTTAGATATGTCATGTGTGAGATATCTATGTTAGGACTGCCATAACAGAGTACCATAGACTGATTAAGCAGCTTAAACAACAAAAATTAATTTTCTCGCAATTCTGCAAGGTAAAAGTCCAATATCAAGGTGTCTGCCAGGTTGGTTTCTTCTGGGGCCTCTCTCCTTAGCTTGTAGATGACATCTTCTTTTTGTGTCTACCCTCTATTTGCATCTGTGTCCTGATCTCCTTTCTTAGTAAGGACACCATACATACTGGATTAGGACCCATCCAAATGACTTCATTTAATTTAATTACCTCTTTAAAGAACGTATCTCCAAATATAGTCACATTCATAGGTACTATTGTTAGGATTGCAACATATGAATTGGGAAGGGTAGAGGGATGGGTCAGGTCTTAACAATGTCCATCCAAGGGGAGATTTTTAGAGCATGTTAGAAACATGATTCTGCAGCTGAACATAGTACCCTGGCCTGAAGATATAGACTTGGGAGTCTTTCGTGTCTAAGTATGTGTGAGCTCTCCATAGGAGGGCCTTGTAGCATGAGGAGAGTCAGTGACAGAGGGAAGAAAAGGGAGAAAGACTGTGAAAGAGATAAAGAAGCCACAACTCACAAAGTAGGAGGAAGATTAGAAGAGAATAAGAATATGCAAGTTTCAAGGAAGGTAGTCAACAGTGAAAACACACACTATAAACAATCTTTCTAGGGCCCTTCCTAAATTGTACCTCTACCCTTGGCTCAAAGCCACCATTAAGACTCTCATTAGCAATAAAATAATTAGTCTATCATCCAAGGTCCTCCATGGTATGATTCTAATCCCTTTTAAGCTTTATCTCTCTTTAGTGTCCTTCAAAATCCTTTAGTAGTAAAACAGAATTATTCCCAAATGCTTACCCAAAATTCTGTGACCTCTGTCCCTCTGCGTGCATGTTATGTTCTCACACAGGAGAACACCTTCTCATCCTGATCCTACCATTCTTCAAGGACAATGTCACCATTAGTAACTTTTCTATATGAAGTTAATTTCTGTGTGTGTCTATATGTTGCACTGGGCTGTGGACTCTAGGGAAAATCCTGTCTATTATTTATCTCTGATTTATCTCTGGCACCCCTTTAAGCCTGCCATGGTGCCTGGTATAATATATAGATGCTCAAAAAGAAAAAAACAATGGCTTTTTGAATGAATAAATTGGTGCTGTTTTGTACCAAGAAGAATTAAATAAAAATCCAGCAGCTGACATTTGAAAATGTCGATGCTACTGACTCACCTGTTTGGAAGAAGGGATGAGTTTTCTTTGAAGACTTAGTGACTTTTGCATCTGTCAGAAATGTCCATATCCTTTTTAATATGGTCACTTATTACAAGGAGAGACAGATATTCAGGATTCAGGTATTTTTATACACTTGAATTATTATGTCTGAAATTTAATATTGCTCTGTTTTTTGATATGTATTTCAGGGTCAGTAGACATATAACCATCCTCAGTCTCTATCTGTGTTCAATCTAATTACCTAGGAGGAATTTTAGACCCAGCAAACACTGGTCTTTTAAGCTTTGGGGATTTTTTTTTTTATTTCAACACTATAAATATTTTTCAAATGTATTAATATGTAATTATTATTACTTGATATTTTAATCTTAACATGTTAACATTCCTCTTAATATGTTGTTAGTCTCTAAATATTGACAAGGATTATATGTTAAGTTGTAGGTTTGCATACAAATTTTTTTACAACATTTTATTGTAATTATATATAGAGATAAGGTAGGACACTGCTTTCTTCAAGACCTGAATCAAAAGGAAAGTTGGAATTTCATTGAAGAGTAAAGATGTTAAGGCATTTGTTATTATAATACCTTATATATGATGCTTCTCAAAACCTTTCCATACCCATCGATTCATGTGACAATGCTTTGAGATAGGTCGGCTAATGTTATTATCACCATTTTGTGCATCTAAAAAAAAACTTAGACACAAAGAGATTATTTAAGAAAACAGCAAGTTGTCACACACATGACAAGGACAGTCTCCTTTCCCCAATTTCAGGTACACTTGACAAAAACCTTAAGTAAATAAAGCTCATTCCACCAATAATTAATGATTAGTTTAGTTGACCCTTAAGGCCTCTTCCAATTCTGAGATTCGATGACTCCATAGATAAAATATATTCCTTAAAACAGACCTTCATATACCAACCTCTATTTCCTATTAGCTGTAGTGCTTAATAGTTAAGAGTCTGTTATAGAAAGTGATTCAGAACCATAATATTCTAGCAAGGCCAATTATAATATGGCTTTAGGCAAGTTATATTGATTTTCTTTAATTTCAGTTTTCTCATCTATAATTTGAGGATAATAATAACACCTATTTTCCACAGTTGTTATGAAGCTTAAGTGAAATAATATATATGAAGTCCTTAGCAAAATATCTAGGACATATTAAGCACTCAATAAACATTAGCTGCTATAATTAATGTTGCTGCTGTTATTATCATCATAACTAATATATTATAGGATATACTTGTACTTACAGAACTATGTTGTAAGGATATTAAAATAGTTAAATGTCTTCCCTATATGACTTTTATCTAAACCAAAGTCATGAAATACAGTTAGCCAATTGATCACTCATGTTCTAGAATACAGAGCATTTAAATGCCTTGGAACTGAAATTCAATCATGAATTAAAATATCTAGTCTCCTTGCTTTAATAAAGACAAATTCTCTAGTGGAAATGGTTCACCAAGGATTTACTTAAAATTTCCTGTAGGAGAAGAAGATTCAGACGATCACTGTATTATAAATAGGAAATGTATAGAATCACAACTTAAACCCAAAAGCTTTGATCTTTCTTTATGAAATTCAATAAAAGTCTTTTCAAGAAGTTTAATACATTTAAATATTTGCCAAACCTTACTCTTAGCTGAAATGGGTGTCAAATCTCAAATTAGAAAGTCTCCTTTTTTTAGTTAACTCCCATTGGATTTAGCTGCGCATTTCCTGTTATTTGCATTATAGGGAGAAGAGCTTTAGTACAAAAGCTTCAATATCAATGATAGAAATTGACAAACTAGAATAAAGCAAAACATAAACAGTCAAAGACAGAGGGGATTTCTTATATGCTCTTAGAAAGAGAAAACCATGTCTTTGTCTATTAAAAATACAATTTAAAAAATCTTTAAATATTTCTATCAAAGATGGAAAGGATACATATTAAGTCCCTATTATGAGTCAAATATACATATAGCTTATCAATTACTCTTCACAGAACCTTATAAAAATAGTATTCCTTTATTAACCTAAAATGGTACAGAGACTCAAAAAAGTGTGCAACCTGTGTTCATATAGGTAGTAAAATATACAAGTGGATTCAAGAACCAAAGTCAAATGCCCCCTCAGCTATTTTAAGCTTCTCTTTTAATTTATTCAACAAAAGTTTACAGAAGTATATGATTTTAAGTTGATTAGGAATCAGCTGGAGAATCAGTGGTGAGATAAATTCCTACTCACTGGGAATTTATAGTCCTGGAAGAGAGACAAACAAGTGTGCTAAGACAGCAGTAAGAAAAGTAAAAAAAGAAGCACAAAAGAGGGGCCACTAAATCAAATCCACTTTTTTATTACAAGTCTCAAAGGATGTTGCATTTTCAAAATGCACCCATGACACTATGTGGATTTATATAAGCATGCAAACTGTGAGCACATCATGCTTTAATTTCACTAGCAGGATCCCAGCACTTTGATCCCTAAGCAGACACTCAGGATTGATCTCTAGGGATGTTTTGGAATCTTAACTAGTACCTCCAATTCCCAACTCAATATGAATTTCAGCATGAGGATGAGAAGAAGAATAAGAAAAAAGGTAATTGGATGACTCCCAACTACATTTTAAAACACAAAATCAACTTCCCACTCAGAGATACTTATTAATTTTCAATATCCCAATTGAGTTTTAAAGAAAACTGTTCTGTTTTGGTTAAGGAAGAGTGTAGATTACAACAAAACAGAGTTAACTGCTTTATACTCTCTCCCACATCAGTACATCAGCCAGACTAGTAGGGGCTAAACTTTGTTGAAAGTGAAGTGAGCTCAAAATTATAAAAGCTCACACATAGTTTTCAGTCTATAATTCTCTCTCTCCATGTCACACCTACCCAATACATAGTCATTATCTCCTCTCCACAGTAATCACTATCCTTTGTGCCATGTTCCTTAATTTCAGTTAGGATGCTCAGATGTTCAGTTCTCCTTTGTTCATTCATTATCAAAACATTATTGGGCTTCTATTACGTGCCAGGCAACACACTATGGGCTACAAATACCAGGAGGAGAATGAAGGGACCCACCTTCTCTCACATAGATCTTAACAGTCAAGCACTTGGGCAATTCTGCCCACTTAAATGGTGGTAGGGCAAGATGGCTAAACTATGTACTAGTCCAGGGATGAGAAATAAGCAAGCCAAGATAAACAATTAGGAGCTCTAAAGCCAGCCTACTGACATGCCAATCTTGATTCTACCCAGTTTTTTGACCTCGAGTAAGTTATTTATGTACTTTGTGCCACAGTTTCTCCAACTTAAAAATAAAGATAATGATAGTTCCTAGTGCATAAGGTTGTGTGAGGATTTAAGAAGACAATACATATTGATTACTTAGAACAATTCCTGGCATATGAGCGCTCAATAAATGTTGGTGTGTCTTTGTTGCCAAGATGATTAGTAGTTATGCTGGGTGGGGTTATCTGGATACAGACATGATGTATAAGGAGTTAGGAATGTAAAAGGTTCATGAAGAAGCAATATCTGGATAGAAGGAGCTATTTCCACCAGCCCACCTAGCAGCTCTGGAGCACAGAATGCCACTTATAGGTATCTCAGACTGGGAAGAAATGGCAGGGCCCTTATACCCCAGTTCTGCTCTGGGATTGAAAAGGAGCCACCGAGAGAAGAGTACAACCTCAGCTCAAAAGCTGAGACTGACCCTGAAGGATGTAACAGCTGAAGGCCATTAACTAACCATGCTCTTCACAGTTGGGCAGCAAGTCCCTTCCTGAAAGGACACCTGAGCAGGTATCTCCATGCTGTCCACAGCGGTTACTGTTTGTGGGGTGATGGCTCGGAAGGATTCTGAGGAAGTGTTGGAATTCAATGGACAAAAGCAAGTGGAGGCATCATGATTAATTTAGATGTTAGCCATGAGTATTAAGCAAGGAAGAGAGGCCCACCTTCCAGGAATCTTCTCTACTCAAATAGATGATTTCAAAAGGCTTCTTCACCTCTGACAAACTTATTTACTCATTCTTCAGTAGTTTCTCTCAAATGGCAAGTCTGGCAGCTGGGCCTTTCTTCAAGATCCTGCAGCTCCCTACGCATATTACTGTATATAACATGGTCTTCTACGAAGAGGGAGGGCAAGCTGCCAACTGTTCAAAAGCTCCAGATGTACAGAATCATAGCACACTGTTCAGGCCCCACACTCAGCTTTGGCTCTGTGTGTCTTTCCCAGAGCCTCTTCCAAGGCCCAGAGTTTCTCAGTTGCTTTCAGACTGTCAATCTGGAACTGGACAAATGACAGCTTGACCTAGACAAGGTGTCACTAATTATTTATATTCCACCTTCTTCCGAAATGAATTTACAGCATCTTGTCAAAAACACTATCACAGGTTACTTCTAACAAAGGCTTTTGTCTAAATGAATGATGCACTAGTGAGGGAAGCTAACAAAAGATAAACAGAGTACTAACCTTGGGGAAAAGAGGCTTTAGATAAGAGTAAAATGCTATCAAAGAAGAATATCAGTCATCAGTTTGAACAGGTAATGGATCACTTAGCACTTCAATATTTTCTTGTTTTGCAACTGTGCTTGCAGCAGTGGGGATCTGTGATTTAGTAATAGGGCTCATTTCTGAGGTCCATTGTTTTTCACGTATGGGCAAGCACAGTGAGGATCCAGTCTGTGGCAGGTGTGTGAGAACAGGCAGGCTGAGCAGCTGATAGTAATATCTAGTTCCAGCTCTCACCTGGTGGCAGCCGCCTGCAGTGAAGTCTCCTAGGAAGAAACTAAAAGTCTCAGTTGGCAATTTTTAAGTCTTAAAACTCCGAATTCCAAGTGCACAAAGGAACTAAAACAGCCTCTAATGTTGACACCTGAATTTCAGATTTCAAATGTGTTTAAATTTTTAGAAATATTTCTTCATGAAGCACAACTAATGGTCATGAACAGTGCCTAAAATGATTTCTAGGTTCCATGAATGCCTGCTGACTGTTCAATAACAAGGCAAAGCTGTCCTCCATTCTTGAAGTTATGAAAGAGATTTATCAAGGTTAAGACCAAAAACCCTCACATACTATACATTGGTCATAATGTCATCTGTTTCTAAATCACAGAATCATCACTCTTTGCCACTTACCCACCTCTCCCACTCCCCTAAACATCAACTTCTCAGCTTCCCTTGTGCCCTTTAGGATGCCTGCTGCTAATCCTTGTTCTCAACATCCTGTAATACCAGCAGGGCTCAACAGAGACACCCATCAGAGTCCCTGGCTTGAGCCTCTCACCCCTCAACTCACCTTGGAAATTAAGACCAAAACTCACTTTAAAGGTCAAGAATGTTTAAGTGACCAAGAGGTGAAGCTTGGGACAGTTCCAACTAGACTGCTAATGGGATTCCTGAAAAATAGCATGGCCATGGCCAGGGATGCTTTTCCAGAACATTTCCAGGCAACAAAGCACCAGGGAATACTTCATGACTCATCCTCAGCAGCTGCTTCAAGAGCACCTGAGTGCTACAAGCTGAACAGGTGGTGGCGGTGGGGGCTCTGTCTTTTCTCATTTATCTGACAGAGTTTTTTGCACAGTCAAGTGCCAGCAGAAATTGAAAATTACAGTTATAGATCTAAAGGAGCTCTGAAAGAAACACAGGGCTGGCTTTGGACAAATTTTGATATCAGGAAATTCATCTTTTAAGGCCTTCCTACTTCATTTTTGACAGTCTTCTTGCTCTGTGATGCTCCTTATTATCACATTTAATTTCTATTTTCTGCTCTCTCCTAACATATATTCTCATGAACTTATTAAAAAATGTCTGTGAACATCTGAGAAGACTGCTCTGATCCTTGCAGAAACTAGTTGCTCCCTTTTGTGTAATCTTATTGGGATGTACTCTGTAGCCCAAATCATACTGTATTTATTTCCCATTATCCACCTATCTGTCTACCTCAATAGACTGTAAGATCTAAGGACAGGACAGAGTATGACCCATCTTAACCTAGCACATAATAAGCTAGTTGAATTGTAACTGATTTGCATTGACACCAATGAGCACTCTACACTAAAAAAAATAGCCCAAGTGTCAAATGTCAGTAGCCTCAGGCATGGATGCTGTTAGATAGGGATGAAGCCCTCAGTTTTTTGACAAGATGTGTGCATTTAACCATGCTCCAAAGAATTCCAAAGGTTGTGTCCCAACTTCATGTGCTTCATGTCACCTCAGAGGTGACATCAGCCATTTCCTCACTGTGTACTAACAACTTAGGGTTGATCTTTGTTCCCAACTTAGGGTGGCTTCCCCTGGGTCCATCCTCCTTCAGACCTATGTTATATAGAAAGCCATAATGCAGGAAGGAACAGAACTGCTTCTTTAAGCCACATGCTTATAACAATAGAATTTAAAAGCTTAAATCAATCTGAGCCAGTCTACAAGGAAGCCTCCCTCATCAAACATATATATAATCTCCCCATAATTCTAACTCCAGGAATCTGAGTTAAGGAAAAAATGTCAGAAATGCTGATAAAAAATTATGTTTAAGTTTTTCATACCTCCTAAATTGCCAAATTTATATGCCATTCACTTCTGAGACTTTATCTTACACCGTATTTTCTCTCCTATTTCTGTTGTCACATGGCTTCCCCTATTAGGTCCCTATTATGACAATCACGCCTTCCTTTATAAGAACCCTTACATTGAAGCCATCCAGATAATCACACCATCTCAAGATCCTTAATCACATCTTCAGTGTCCCTTTTGTCATATAAGGTAAAAGAGCAGGCTAAGAGAATTAGGATGTAGACATTTGTGGGTATGTGTGTGTGCAGGGGGGAGTGGCATTATTAGCCTACCATGGTGACTATGTAGCCTCAGAGATCATTTCCAGCTGAGACGCCATAAAGTTGCTTATTGTAATCTCATGTGGCAGAAATAATTCCTCTTTTGGGAACATTGGAAGACTATGTCCCTTAAGCCTTCTGCAGTTAGATTGGGGCCAAGAGTTTGAACTAAGAGTTTGGATATGTTTGGAAAGGAGGTAAGCCCTATCTCCTCAACGCATTGTCTGTAGGATAGCAGAGTTGCTATCACATTGGAGCTTGTTAGAAATGCGGAATCCCCATCTCTACCTGCAATCTCCTGAGTCAGAATCCTTGTTTTAACAAGATTCCAGGTTATTCTGATGCACATTAAAGTCCAAGAAGCACTAATACAAGCTAATTCTAACCCTGGCACTTAAAAATACTGTGCAAAAGCCAACCCTCCAGCTATCTCTTCCTCTACTGCAGTGACTTCAGAGGCCAAGAGTTCCAGGTAGCAAGTCACAACACAGAGGCCACCCAACCAGCAAGGGACTGACATAAGCAGAACATAAATTTCTAAGTTAATACACCAAGGTATTGGAGATTGCATGTTGTAGCAGCTACTCTTAATTATTCTGATTTTCAGTAAGATATGTATTTGAACTAGTTTGGATAGATTTCTGTTTCTCTGAATCAAAAAAGCTTTGTCTGCAACAGTGGTTCTCAAACAGGTCTGCATCAGAATCACTTGAAGGTCTTAAATAGTGCTAGGACTCACTCGCTAGAGTTTCTGATTTATAGGTCAAGAGTGAGGCATGATAATTTGCATTTCTCACAAGTTCTCATATGCTGCTGGCCCTGAGACCACTTTTGAGAACCAATGGTTCACATTCGAAAACAATTCACTATTAATTGCTCTCCATCACTGCATAGCTCAACTCAGACAATGGAGACTGGGAGTCTGCAAACTGCATCCCACAGGCCAAATCTGACCCACTGTCAGTTTTCACAAATAAAGTCATACTGGAACTTTGGTACCTATTCATTCATGTATCATCTACGTCTGCCTCCTCACTACATGGGTAGAGTTGAATCTCTGCGATAGAGATAATATGGCTCGGTGCTGTGGACTGAATGTGGATTAGTTTAGGGCCAATCCACTAAATGCATTAGCTGGCACTGACGCTAGTCTCAATATAAATACATATGGTGAGACCTAATCCCCAGTGTGGTGGCATTCAGAGATAGAACCCTCATGAATGGGATTAGTGCCTTTATAAAAGAGGCCCTGCAGAGCTCCCTTACCCCATCCACCATGCAAGGACACAGAGAGAAGATGACCATCTATAAACCAAGAAACAGTTGTCACCAGACACCAAGTCTGCCAATGCCTTGGTCTTGAACTTCTAGCTTCCAGATTGTGATAAATAAATTGTTTATAAACTACTCAGTCTGTCATATTTTGTTATAGCCTAAATCTACTAAGATACCCAAAAAACCTAAAATATTGATTATCTTCTCTTTTCAGAGGTTTGCTAACCTCTAATATAGACCACAATAAAGTTTTCCCTAAATAATCCAAGATTACAAAATACTCATTTACTTGAGTATATTCATTGATTGTTATCTACTTCTACTATGCCTTTTTCCATTTTGGCAACAATCACAAAAAAAATTCTTTGAGAACTGGTATTTACTATAACTATTATGTCCCTAGGAAGAACCACGTATGATCAAGTACAAAACTCTCCAATAGAGAACTGGAAAGATTCTTGAAAAGCAATAAAAATTTTCCAAGAACTTCTTCCATAAAAGTGGGGGCTGTTTTAGTATACCTGGAAGAGTGCTGAGGCAGAAGTGGGGTTGCATGAATGAAAACCAGGCAGTTTCTCATACTATTAAACACTCTTTTTGACCTCCTGACCTATCTGCTCAAGTTACAAATCAGAATGGGCTTTCATGTCTTTCATAACTCTAGGGTCACCTTAGTTTATTAAAATAAGCTGCCTGTCATCTTCCAGAATGGTACACAAGACTAATATATGCTTTTCCCACCTACCCCAAAAGCCCTGTGACTGATTTTTTTTTTAATCCTTAGAAGTGCCAACTCACACAAAAGCACTGTCTTTTTTTTTTTTTTTTAACTATTCTTTCAGGCTTGTACCTTTTAAAATAGTAGTGTCTGCAGAAATGTCACATCAAAAGAAATTGCTCAGAGGTCAAAGTACTTAACTGAAACTTCTTTTATTAGTATATAGGAGAAAATTTGCTGGTTTGAGAATGAAAAAAGGACTGATACCAAATAAAAACACTGTAAATGCCAAAAAGAAGACTTTATTTGGGGGGCTATAAAATCCCATATCATATTTTAAAATCTAAATAAGAAGATTCTCTATTAACTGTAGCTGGTTTCTTTTGTTTTTTAAAATAATAATCCTTTCAGAGTCTCCCCAGAATTCTGATCCCCTAAATAAAGCTTAGAGGCTAATCCATTAATTGGGTTAGCTGGCACTTATATTAGTCTCCAAATAAAGTCCCAATCTCTGCTATACAGTTGACAACTATGTCAATCCCCCACGCACCCCTTTAGAGTTTCTCATGCCAGAGCTCTTAGGAGACCTGTGCCGTCACTTTTCTCTGGGTTTTTCAGACTCTTCCCTTCGTCTGAAAAAACCTTAAATCCACTGTTTTGATGAATTCCCATTCTGCTACCTTATGATTTACCATCATGTCCAGATTTTGATAATTCTTAGACCCTTCTTCTCACCATCTCAGAAAGAATCCTATGCCCCCAAAGTGTCCCCAACCCTTTAGGAGGTCCACAAAGAGATGCCTCACATACCCATAAGCCAGTAGTCTAATTTCATTCTTTACTCAGCATCTCTCATGTTTCCTCTCAGGCTCAGGCTTTCCCTGACCAGGATTTGAGAGCGGTCCCCACTGCAAATGCTGCCAGACACATGAATGTCAAGGTTCCTGCCAAGGCTGTTGTTGCTGAAACTGCTAAGATGGGAGAGACAAGGAGATTGGCTTTCCTTTGAGGAAGAAAAAATGTTCCTCTCCCTCTAATTCTATTCCATACTTTGTTACCTGGGCCCCAAAGAAAATATTTTTTTTTTATCTTCCTGGAACAAGTCCCCAAACAAGAGCCCACACATCTTCCTCCAAAGTTGTCAACTGTGCAAAAAATATATATATGTATGTGTGTGTGTGTGTGTGTGTGTGTGTGTGTGTGTGTGTGTGTGTACACATTTCTTCCTCCTCAGGATAGTCTAAAACTAGTCACTTAAAAATATATTTCCCCAAGTTCCTCAGTCACATCTTCACAAACATGTCCATTTAATAATGTCTGCTTTTAGGTAACCCCTTCTCTTATGACAGAGCATTGGGTGGACACAAAGATAAATTAATATATTATTAGAAATAAAAATTTTATTAGTCTTAGGAATACTCAGAGAAAGTCCTCTAAATATCTCTACTTTTCCTGATCACTTTTGATCCACACTGAGTCAGCCTCAGGTGAGCATCTGGGAATCTTCTCTCTCCCTGATCTCCCTCCAACTTCTCTTTTCTACCCTCTTCTCTTGGCCCTTTGGTATTTATGGTCTGTCCCAGATTAAGGCCAGACACATACATTTCTTTCTGGTTCCTCCATAGGTAGACTGGGTTTCTCAAATTCTTCATAGCTGAGCATCTATAAGCCAAACATTCCATTTGTCTCTAACAGCATAACATTGAAGCATTATGCTCAAAGACCCCTTTTCTACAAGCGCCAAGAAGGAAAAAGAATGAAAAAAATAAAGACAGAAAGTCCTTCATGTCACATGTATGTTTGTCTCACTAAAAGCTTCTGCACAAAAGATGATTAAAATCTCCATATTTTAGAAGACAGAGACATGTAGTTTTAAAATGGCAATTTCTCCAGTTTTGATGTTTCCAAGATCTTAGGTCCAAGACTTAATCTCAGGTTCATCTTAAGCTAGCATAGGTGTCCTCCACCCCCTACAAAATCTATAGAAGCTAGTTATCCTAAGCATTTGACCTAAAAATTTGAGCCATGCACTGAGATAATTACTTTAACGGCATGTACCAGTTAAATTCATTCAGCTTCAAGTAACAGAGACCCAAAATAATAGTGGCCTAAACAAAATAGAAATTGCTTTCTCTTTCATGTAAAATTCCAAAGTTATGCAATCTAGAGCTGCATTGACATCTCTGCTCTGAAAAGCCCTCAGCAGCTCATGTGCTTTCCAAGTCCCTGTGCCACCAGTTCTAGAGTATAGCCCTCACCCTCTTAGCCCCAAATATCTACATCATGAGGAGCAGAATAAAGAAAAGGCAAATAACAAGAAAAGGGGAAAAGTTGCCTGTCACCTGTCTCCTGAAGTTCCTAAAAACTGTCGCATATTTTAATTACATTTTTTTGTTCAAATCATGGCCACTCCTGAATGCAAGGGAGGTAGAGACATTTTACAATTTGTTCTGGGCAGCCATAGGCCCAGATGAAAATTCTATTCCTATGGGAGAACAGAGGGAGAATGAATATCATGAATATCAGGGAACAACTAGCTGTCTCTATCACATTGTGCTGCTGAAATCACTACCTTTTTCTGCACTAAAAATAAACTCTGAAGTTACCTAAAATAGAATGCTTTAAAGCCCATGTTTTTGTAAAAAGTTGAAGTATGAGTCAAAATTCTGTCACTCAATGTAACTGTAGGTAACTGTGGTTTAACTCTCTGCCTAAATGTGATAGTGATGTCTGTACTGTCAACTTAAAAAATTGTTCTAAGGATTGACTGGAAATAAACTGAGATAATAAAAGTGAAAGTAATTTTTGAAATGTGATATAAATATCTCTCAAGACAAAGTAGAATTAAATCAATAAATTATGTTGTCTCTTTTAAACATATAGGTCTCTCATTCAAATTATCTCCATTCTCCTTTTAGTTTTCTTAATAAAATGGCAGGTAGATGTCAAGAGAGCATAGGACCAGAAATATTAGGCGATTCATATAGGGTTAATGGTCTATCAGAGAAAATGAAATTCCACAGAAATTACAATATTTACAAAGACTCACACCATCAACCTGGTCTCTCAACCTTCTTCCTATATTTAATTGTAATTATTAGATATTGGATTAGATCTTTGTAACAGAAGTTATTATTCTTCAGGCAAAATTCTAGGTTCGTGCAATTCTGTTTTGCAAAAGAAGCTACCCCTGGCCATTTAGGACAAGCAGAACAGCTATAAAATCAACTGATGTTTTTTGTAATTTTCTGTAGTGTTTAATTTTGCTGCCATTCTTGTTTCTGTTTTTGTTTGTTGAAAAACAATGGAAAGACAATTCCTGAAAAGCCCATATAATTCTAAACTGCTTGAAGGGAGAGAATAAATCCAGACAAAGGAAGTCTTGTTAAAGGTAATTAACTTGTAGAGAGATGCTGTGGTTTCACCCTGCTCTGCTGGAGGAAAAGAGAGAGTACATAGCGAGCAAAAGGTGTGGTAAGATAGAAAATTTTGGAAAAGCAAAGAAGATAATTCTGAAAATAATGTTAGAGCAGATTCCAGGCTTTAGAAGTAATTTTTTTTCTCCCCCTGCAGTTTGACATCATATAAAGTCAAATAGATCGTGACGTGCCCTTTAGGTAACCTGGTAGAGACTTATTAGTCAGAATAGGCTGTTATGGTACAGTAACAAAAGAACCTCAAATTCTCAGTGATTAACACAATAAAGGTTAATTTCTTTCCCATGCTACATGAGTCAGAAGAGACTATGCTCTACCAATTCACCCAAGGATTTAAGCTGTCAGAATCTCTAACAATTTTTAGTCACACCACTCAGAAGATGAAGACTCTGTGGTACCCAAAGAAAACAGAATTCGAGAGTATAAGAGATTTGTACTGCCTCAGCCCACAATTAATAAATACACTTCACTTCTGCTCATAGCCCAGTGGCCAGAACTAGTCATATGGCCCCAATCTAAATACAAGGAACATTAATATAATATAATTAATATAATATAATTAATATAATATAATATAATATAATATAATATAATATAATATAATATAATATAATATAATATAATATAATTAATATAATATAATATAATATAATAATAATGTGGAAGGGTAGATAATTTGGTGATTTATTTATGCCATAATGACAATTGAATTATCTAAGAAATACTTCCTGCCTCATTTTTTCTTCATGTTTTCTGAGAAAGACAGGTTTTATTTTGAGGCACTTTTTTCTTTGGTAGAAGGTAAGATAATATCTTGGTCTTCTAGCACAATTCACTTTACACAAACACAGTGAAAAAATAAAAATTCATTCTAAATGGCATGGAGGTACACATGTATTTATTCTTAAATAGGCTGAATTGTATTCTGATGAGAGTGGCTCATAGAATTGTATAGTAAGTAAAAGGACAGGCCCTAGAACCAAACAGCTTGGGTTTGAATTTCAGCTCCCCCATTTACCAGCTACATGGGCTTAGTAAAGATATTTTAACTTTCTATGTCACAGTTTCCTCATCTCTAAAATGGAGATGCTTATATTCATTTTATGATTCCTGTGATGAATTAATTCAAATGGTAACATAAAATACTTAGTTCTTACATATTCAGTAAAAGTTAATTCATTCTTTAGTATCCTGGCTTTTTATACCAGTCACTCAGTTTCAAACTCCAGCTTTCTAATAAGCCTCCTTGAATTAATGATTCATTGTATAGTTTTTTACCTTTTTTCTTCTCTCTTCCTAAGATTCTGCTTCTCTTCTACTAATCCAGTCTGTCTAGAAAATAGTTATGTGAAGAAAAGAAAAGTACCAGAGACTAAGGAATCCCTTTAAGTGGTCTGGATTGAAACTTTGTCACTTGTGATATTGAGCATCTTAATGTACTGCTCTGACCCTCATCTCTTTATTTATAAAGTATAGATAATATTATATATACTTCATAAGACTGTTAAGAACACTCAATGGTGTCATGCATGTAAGAATTTAGCACAGTGACTGGTATAGAGTCAGTGCTCAACAAATGTTTGTACTCTGTAAAATGAGATTAATAATACTTCCTCAGAGGACATGCATGAGTTTAAGGAAGCTGTGAAAGCACCACAAACTGTTTTCATATCAATGTTTTCTCTGTGTGTGTGTGTGTGTGTGTGTGTGTGTGTGTGTGTGTGTGTGATGCTCTTTCCTAAAACAATAAGATGTAAAACCTAGAACTGCATTTTGTGCTGGGGATAACTGCTGGCCCATCAGTAGATTACTATTTCAGCATAGTCCACATCAAGCATCAATATATTGTTAGTTACTTGGATGTACATTCATTCTTAGTACTTTTTGCTCTAGTTTCTAGAAATGTGCCAAGCAGCATCAAATGAAAATCAAATCCATAAGTATTTATTGAAGGCTTATTCTATGCAAGATAATGACTGCTGTAAAGCCTAGGAAATATTTTTAGCTTCATGCATTATCAGTTACCTGATACCAAATGTATTGACTTCTTACTGGAACACTACCATGGAATATTCTGAGTGCCATTACTGCTTTTCAAAGAGTTCCTATGAGGACAAGTCTATGCTCAATCTTGCCATGAGAAAAAGAAAATGCAACAGGGATAAGTATTAGATTTCATTTTATTGTTCATAGTGTGTTACTATATCATCTGATGAAATAAATTAAAGTTCCATCTGACTGCCCCAGTGAATGAGAACAAGAACTTTACCTCATAAATATAAAGCCTAAAACTCCTGGCCCCTTCACTGAAAGCTATACACTAAATTGTGCTTTCATATTAGTAAACATTGGCAATCAGTGAGCTTTTCACTTTGTTATTTTTCACGGTTATAATAATTGACCCAGCCTGGCAATGTATGATGCAGAAGGGCCAATAAGCAGGTCTTGTGATCTCTGAAGATTTACTCATTAGCCAGCAAGTTCTATAATAGTGCTATGCAGTAGAAATATGTGAGCCACTTTGGTTATTTTAAATTTTCTAGCAACCACATTTTAAAGTACTCTTAAAGTAAAAGGAATAGGTAAAACTGACTTATTAACATGTTTTTTTAACTAAAATTCCCAAAATAATGTCACTTCAATGTAATTAATACACAAATCATTTTGATATTTTACATTCTTTTTTTATTTTGTCTTTGATATCCAATTTCAAAGTGGGTATTTTATACTTAGAGTAAATCTTAATTTGGACTAGTTGCATTTTAATTGCTTAATAGCTACATGTGGCTGGTGACTGCCATATTAGACAGTGCAGCTTTAATACTATTGTTGGGTAACTTGGTAGGGTAAAAACTTAATAAAAATTTAGCACTTTATATGGAAATGTATATTATATATTACTTTATAATTTAAATAAAAAATAAATTGAAATGACTAAAATTGATAAATTTAAATTAGAAAAAAATTAAATATATTAAACTTTTTTAAACTTACATTAAAAAACACATATCATATGGACAAAAAGGATATCAGACCACAGAAGGCAAGTAATTTATCAAGATATGAGCACAGGTACCTAATTTGCTACTGTTAAATTTGAACATAAAGAAATAACTTTAAAAAATTCTTTATAAATGAAAGAAGGAAGTAGGTCATTAAGTATACGCACAGGCAGAAATTCTAGAGATCTTCACATAGTTCACCAGAATTCACAAGAGAAGTCTGCTGTGTATTTAATATAGAATGTGATAAGTGATAACATTGAGGTAGATACTGGGAAGAAAAGAAACACAAAACAAAGTACAGGACTGAGAGTGAGTACTGAATAACTGTACGACAGAGTGCGTGAATGCCTCTCAGAAGAAGCTACAACAATTGGAGTCTTGTAGAAGTGCTTGTGGGAGTAGCTTAGATATAAAGGAGATGAGAAACATACTTCAGGTGTAAGGACTAGAAACTGTTTGTCTCAAGAAAGAAAGAAAAAAGACATATCGTTTGGGAGAGTGAGGAGGTGTTTCAAGCCAATAAAGTGAAAATTTGACATAGGATCTCCCTGAATAATGTTTAATATTTTGTTGAATATTGAGTTAATTAATATTACTGTACTAAAACCCAACAATTGAGAGCTAGAAATACAAGTGGGTGTTATAAGTCAGTTTCTAAGGAGAAAACCAGAAACCATTCCTAATATGTAAAACAAAGGAAATTTAATCCACAAAAATTGATTATCCAAGTGTTACAATTGCCGAGAAGCCAAATAAGGCTAATGAAGCCCTGTTTAACTTTAGGATTGGAGGGACACAGAAGGTAATGTTGGAGTACACTAGGCTTAGCTACTGGTCTTTTTATCTTCTCTGTTGACACCTACTTTCTTAGGAACCTCTTCTAGGCTCATGTCAACGAGTCCCACATTTATACCTCAGCCAATTTATTTCTCCCAAAATTCAGATTCAGCATTATACTTAGATGTTTTAAAGACAACTCAAGTTCAACTGAACTCCTTATCTTTTCCCAAAATTACTACATCTACAGCCATCTCATTTCAGTTGACACCAAGTTTATCCCTCAAGTTGCTCAGGGCAGAAATTTTAGAGTCATCATTATCTCTTATCTTTCTCTCACATTCAACATGTATCCATCAGAAAATTCTTTTGGCTCTACTTTCAAAATATATCCAGAATTGGATTGTGTCTCATTGGCTCCATTGCTACAAACCTAGTCTGAACAAATATCATTTGTCACATGAGTTGCTACAATAGATCTTCCTGTTTTTTTGTTTCTCTACATTAGCAGCATAGCAGCCAAAGGGATACTTTTAGACCTAGATCAGATCACATCACTCTTTTACTCAAAATCTTGCAATTGGTCTGCTCTTACACAGTAAAAACCAAAGTCCTTACATTGGCCTGAAAGTTCCTACATGAATGACTCCTGTTACATCTCTCACATCATATCCTAATATTTTTACCATTGCTTCTTTGCTCCAGACACACTTCTTAATTAAAAAATAATCGCTATGCAAAGATGCTCAACATTGCTAGCTATTAGGGAAATGCAAATCAAAACCACAATGAGATACCATCTCACAACTGTTAGAATAGCTATAATCAACAGGACAAGTAACAAATTTTGGAGAGGATGCAGAGAAAAAGAAATCTTCATACACTGCTGGTGGGATTGCAAGTTAGTAGACACTATGGAAAACAGTATGGAGTTTCCTCAAACAACTAAGAATTGATCTATCATATGATCCAGGAATCCCTCTACTGGGTATTTACCCCAAAGACTTGAAAATTTATATCCAAAAAGATATTTGCACACTGATGTTCATAGCAGCATTATTTACAGTGGCCAGGACATGGAAGCAACCTGAAAAGTCCTATGATAGGTGATTGGCTAAGAAACTGTGGTCCATATATTTAATGGAATATTACTCAGCCATAAGAAGAGATGAAATACTGCCATTTGTGACAACATGAATGAACCTCAAGATAATCATGCTAAGCAAAATAAGGCAGACAGAAAAAGGTGAAAATCACATGATAACACTTATATGTGGGATATAAACCTAAAAGCAACAAATGAACAGGACAAACAAACAGAAACTCAAAGTCATGGACAATAGACTAGTGGTTATCAGGGGGGAAGAAGGCGGGAAAGAGGTAGATTGCATAAAAGGGGTCAAATATGTGGTGATAGAAATTTAACTATGGGAAGTGAACACATAGTGTAAATACATATATGCCTTACTGTTAAAGTGTACAGCTGAAACACTGGATTTTGTTAACCAATGTCACCATAAAAAATAAAAATAAAATAAAATAAAATAAAATAAAATAAAATAAAATAAATTTGCTAAACAAATCAATCCCAGTTTCCAAGGAGTTCATAGTGTACTAGGGAAACAGAGGTATATAAATGATTACAAATAGAAGGTGATAACTAAGGCTCTCCTCTGTCTCCCATCCAAAATCCTAACATTATGGTGAACGTAAAAGGTTGAGAAATTTGCCAGGGGTGGGAGTAGTGTTGGGGGACACAAGGGAAAAGTAAGGACAGTTAAGGTAGGATGAACATTGCACATGCAAACATCTGGGGAAATGAATCAGCAGAATATTTCAAGAATTACAAGTAAGCATCAAAAAATAGCACTTGAGATAAGGAAATCTAGATGTGGGAAGTAAAGAGAAATACAGTTTATACTTCAGATATGAGTCAGATCATGAAAGACTTTCTATTTGTTTATTTCTTCCCTTACAGTTTTCAATATGATCTTGGAGCAATTTATTAAATAATCAGGTCTTTTTGATGCAACTTCTCAACAGGGACAAAGCAACACTTGAAGGATTCTGAATTCCCAAAGTTAAAGATACAGAAGAAAAACCTAGAGTCACATTTAATTTGGCAAAGTAAAGGAGTGGGTGTACTTCTATATCAAATTTAATTTGTACAAAATCATCATCTCTGGTAACATTATTTTTCTTGATCTACTTTGTTTAGACTACTTTAGTAAGGCTTGTCTCCCTGTCTATCTAAACACTGAATCACTTACAGCAAGCTGCAGGCTAACGTTGGTCTTTCAATACCTACCAAATCCACAAGGTGTTAGTTGCACATGATTTTGTATAAAAGGTGAACTGTGACTTAACACAGTCTAAAGCTTTCCGCAGACAAGGCAGCCAACCACAGGTGAGTCTAAGCGTCTATAATTATCAAGTAGTGATAGTTATTTTTACAATTACAGATGTTTCAGGATCTGGAGAACAAACCTAGAGCTTTTGAACTACTATTGTGTAGAGAATTTGTGCTTGTCAACCTGGTTTTTAAAATATGGTTAATACAATGTAAGCACTGTTAGCAAGCAATTGACTTTATATAGACCAATTCCCTTGGTCTCTGAAATAGTCTTATTTTAAACGAAGGTGGGAAAAAAAACAAATGAAAATATTCATGAGATGCTAAAAATGATGAAATAATTTCATAGTGTAGAATTTTCTTTTTCTTTTCAAACAAAAATAGTCTTTAAAATTATAATGAAGGGACAAATATAATTACTTACTTCAGAGTAATCACTTCAAGACAATCAACATTAATACTCTAATCTTTAAATACTGTTCTTCTTAAATCATTATATTAGAGGTTTGACCTATAATATATTTCTTCTTTGACAAAAAAAAAATGAAAGAAGAGGAAGATAAGAAGAAATATTTGTTCAAAAACCTAAAAATAAAAGAGGAAGAAAGGAAAATAATTGCTGGAACAAAATGTGACTGAGGCAGATGGGTAGACCCATTCATTTTGGTTTGGATGACTTACACAATGGCTGTAATTCTTTTGGTTTTTTTTTTTTTTTCGTTTCTCATGGGCCTTAATTGTTTGTTTACTAGTTCAGAATGAAGTCAGTCCAGTTGTGCTTCCTTTTCTGTTTCTGGAAAGCAATCTGCTGCAACAGCTGTGAGCTGACCAACATCACCATCACAGTGGAGAGAGAAGAATGTCGCTTCTGCATCAGCATCAACACCACTTGGTGTGCGGGCTACTGCTACACCCGGGTAGGAACTTTGCTACAAGTGAGGGTGCTGAGAGTCTCTATGAGGCAAGCTTCATGAATCTCCATTAACCATTATTAATACGTTAAGATTCCCAAGCAATAGTCATGAGTCCCTCAGTCAATACTGTCTTGTGTTATAATTGGGGTTAATTACCATGGTATCAGACATTTAGAATTGGATTTCTTTAGGGTAAATTTAGAGAAGCCTCAGATTTGATATATCAATTTAATAATATGCCAACTCTGCTTTTCCAAAAAAAATGAGTTCTATGCTACTAGATTTTACATATAGAGAGATAAACATGTAAATATGCATATATTTAGTAATAGAAGATCTACAATATCTACCCAAAGCCAATTTCTATATAGATGTATTTTTATGTATTCTCCATATTTCTATTTCTATGTAATTGGAGCCATATCTCTGCAATATAGTACCAAAATATGTTTCCAAGCCACATAAAAACACAAACAACCATATTATAACAACTGTCTTACTGCCATGCCTGAGAACAAATGCCAACAAGAAGCCTGAGAATACAATAAATCCTTGTAAACTGTTAGAACCAAAATGAATCTGCAAACCCACTCACTTCTTTATACTGCTGAGAAAACCAAGGTACAGAGGCATAAAACCACTAGTTTGAATTCAAGCAATTTCTTTGCATTAATCCAAATAAAGAGGCATTTTCTGCTTTTTCTTTATTTTTGTCCACTATAGTACCTGGTTTTTCTATGCAGAGTTATAGTCTATCAACTGAAATTGAAAATAGCAACTCTTTAATGAAATAAAATTAATTGGGTTGTAAAGTACTTTGATCAAACTCTTATTACACAATTTAACATATCCTCTTAGGATAGAGACTTGGTAGCATGATGTTAAAATAAATTAAACAGCAGCACCAATTTCAGTGCAAATAATTTTTTTAGTAGAAAATATTGGAACATACCTTTTCTGCCTGGATTAAAAGTTCTTATGTACAAACCATGTATCCTTTGAAACTGAGAGCACTGCAAAATATATAGCATTTAAAGGAGAAAAATGTCTACAAGATAGTAGAATATTTAAAATCTTACATGAGCCTTCATAGTTACGTTAAGCTAAGCATTAATATTTCAAATTTTGTCTTTTTTACCTATAAACACACAGGGACAATGTATTTTAAAATGTTTTCTGAGAAATTTTATGGTTTAAGTTTTTATTAACATAGCTTTCTACTGAATGCAAAAAGTCAACTTTTTGTCATATTTCCATTTTTATCATTTTTATATTTGAAATTCAAAATTTCTCTACAGTTTGAGAAAAAAATGAATATTTTGATATTGACATAAAGAGTAGAAAAAAGAGTAACATATTTTTTGCAAAATTTCAAGGAAACATAGTATAGTATATAGGTCATTTGTGAGATCATGTTTCCTAGGCTAGGAATTCCATAAGTAAGCTTTAATGGGTAAATGGTAGAGTAAGCCATATTAAATTCCTGTCTCATTTTGAATAAGCTAAACAGAAACTTCCAGAATATTGTGACCTAACTTTCTCCTTCCTAAACTCCTCAGGATCTGGTGTACAAGGACCCAGCCAGGCCCAATATCCAGAAAACATGTACCTTCAAGGAGCTGGTGTATGAGACTGTCAAAGTGCCTGGCTGCGCTCATCATGCAGACTCTCTGTATACATACCCAGTGGCCACCGAATGTCATTGTGGCAAGTGTGACAGTGACAACACTGACTGCACAGTGCGAGGCCTGGGTCCCAGCTACTGCTCCTTCAGTGAAATGAAAGAATAAGGAGCTGTGGATACTTCAGACTGCTCACTCTTGTCCTGAAGGACCAAGATATCTAAATGTTGTGTGTGTACAACATACCCAGGTCACAAGCCACTGTGGGCTAGGGAACTATCAGAGCTCACTGATCCCAGCTCTCCTGGAAGAGAGGGAATGAAAGGGTGCAGGAATTGAGAGTGCTGGGGCTGGGAGCCTGTCACCACTCAACCCTATATCCTAGATCTGGTTCCATAAGTTTTATTCAGTCTTACTTAACTTATGGACACATGGGCACTTTCTTGTTTAATATTCTCAGCAATCCTCTTAGGCAACCCCTCGTTTTTAGAGAGGGGGATAACTAAGCCCTAGGGGGTAAAAATGAGATAAGGGTGGGTGAAAGTAATAAATGTAGCATTCTCCCGATAGACTCTTGGGCCCTCAAGAGCAGGGCCAGCATCTTCTTCATGATTATAGCCTCAATGGCTAGGACCATGCTTTGAAATTAGTAAAAAATTCAACAATGGCTTCCTTAAGGAAAGTAAGACCAGAAAGGTAGAGGGCAGGCAAACACTGAAAGGATGTTTGAGACTGGGTGATAAGGCTGTCGCCAGCAAATTCAGTCAGCCCACGGAGGTGTGGACATCAGTTCCACCTCGCCTATCCTCCTTTGGCACATGGAGTATTGGGACAGGATGCGTCTGTCTGAATTGCTCAGTACAGAGAGTAATTAAGATTTCTAAGCTTTTACTACTAAGCCCTTTTGTTAAGAGCAAAAGCAAGAAAAGTTAATATGGGCTTATGGAAATCAGCCTACACCTATTGCATAAATTAAACAAATTGAAAAAAAAATGCTGTGAAGCCCCTACAAAACTCCCTTTGGAAAGGGAAAAAACAAACAAACAAGAAACAATATTATCCTGCCCTCTGGGCTCTCTTTGTAGACAGGGGAATTTGAAAGTAGGTTTTAAAGCAATTTCAGTAACTTATTAAGTACACTTACCTTATCTACAAATGCATTTCTGTAAAGAAATAGATCTTTCAGAAAGTTTTAGCCATGGCGGGGGAGGGGCAAGGGCTGTTTTCTAGAATCCTCTCCATATCAGTCTTCTCTAATGTCTATCCATATTGTCCAAAATCTATGATTTATTTCAAGAAGATATGTATTGAAACTATTTCATGAGTTGATTTCTTTTAAAGATGTTACATCTCTTAGTTATGCACTTATTTTAAACTTATATTGTTTAACCAATGTGAATAGTAGTATTAGCTACTTTTATACCTGGTTCATTAAACCCTCTCATAAGTGATTTCCATTCTCTTCCCGGTATCAACTAAATGTCAGCTCCCTGGGTGATCTTGAAAGCTCTGTGTTGATAACAGAGCTATTGTCAGCCTAGATTCCTGAATGTCTGCATAAAGTAGTCTGCCCCAATATCAACAACTCTTTATAGAAAACTAGATTTCTGTGAAAGGAAGTGTTATTGTGAATAGTGTTATTGTATGGAAATGTCTCTACTTCATCATTGAATGCTGAGTGCATAGGGACAAGACAGACAACTTGTCTTTTTAGTTCATAAGTTGCCAAACTAAGAGGAGTCACATCTGGAATGATAAGAACGGTATCATTGAAATCAAAGGCCAGATAGATAAGATCTTTGGAAAGAGAAGGAAATGGTTCCACATAAGAAAAAATAAATAAAACTGTATGTTCCTAGACATCTGGACTGTGACAGATTATTGTGCTCACCGAAACCTTTTCTCTATTCTTCCTGAGGACATATCTACTCCACTTTTCCCAGCCTCACCCATAGAAAGGTTCGATTATGTGACTGAGTTCTAGTAATAGGTCATCAGAAATGAAGTATGCTATTCTTGGTCTGGTTCATAACCTCCCACCCCCAACAGGTCAATCATACTCTCTTCCTTTCTTGGCTAGCTGAGTGCTGATGCTTCAAGCAACCTTGGTAGCTATGTATAGAATATGGCAGAGCATCCATTAGCCTGTATCAAACACTGAGACACACATATATGCACATACCTGCTCTGAGAGGCCAATGTCAGTAAGAAATCAACTTTTTTTGTGTTAAGTCTCTAAGATGTGGGGGTTTATGTAATAGTAGGTAATGCTACCTTAACTAATACAGGTATCTGTATGTTTCATCCCAATCCACATGAACCGACTACAAAATTAGTTATTTCATATTGTTCCCATATCCACCCCAGAGCACAGGCTGACCAGTGAACTACTCCACACAAATCCACAAGCAAGTTCCTCTTGCCGGTTCCCAGTAAAGTCCCTTTCCCTGAGGTAGGCAGTGTGATCAAAGGGTTATCAAGTGAGAAATCCAGGATTCAGAAAGTTATCACTTCAATCTACTATGCTCCTCAGGTTTCATTGTGAGGGCATGTGGGGGGTCAGTGTAGAGGTAGACCACTTGGCAACTTGGCTAGTACTTAAAATTGACCCTCAGTTCACTGATAAGGTTTTAACGAAGCCAGAAACTCACATCACTCTAGAAGAAAATGCGTCATTTCAAATGGGATTACTTCAAAACCTCAACCCACCTGGGAAACAGAGAGTGACCCTAAGGGAGAGAGAATATTGGTTGGACCAAATGCTAGAGATAAGGACTAGGGAAATATTGGAGTTGTTAAGCAATAAGTCTTCAAATTTGGGGAATATTTATTTTCATCTTAATATAACTTTTCAAAATCTAAAGCAAAATATCTTTACTCCATTAGCATTTTCTTTCTCAACCTCCAATGTGCATGATAAGATTGGCAAATAACATCAATAATAACAAAACAATCTGAGTCACCTTGAAATATACATAATGATCATATATAGAATAAAGTCCATATATAGAATATAATTGGTGCATTTAAAACATGATTGTTTAGACAAGCAGCTCAGATTAAATGATGAAAATAATATATAACCATTCAGAACTAACTGAAGTAATAGATATTGCATTTAGGAAGTCAGGTACCCTTAAAACAAACAGAAAAACAAAGGCTCAGAACACAGCACCTTAAATATAAGAGAGGACTGAAAATGTGTCAGTTATGAGTGTGCAAGTCACTGGGTCAAATTTACCACACCCCTCTGGTCAGAGCTTTTTTTGTTTGCAAAGGACAGAGACTCATGAAGTTTCTTTATAGGAAAGGAAGGTTTTACTGTATGGATGTTCATGGACTTGGAACTAAAACTAAAATACTTAATGAGATCAAGGTAGTCTTTCTTGTTCAGGGGCCCTCAAGTTTCATTCCTAGCAGTATTTCTTTTTGCATAGCAGCTGCAATATCTACTGCATGAAACTGATTGTTAATAAGAGAATCCTTTCAATACAACACCCAAAAGCCATCAGAACTTCTCTTTGAATCTCTTAGCTTAAATTTTCAAAAGAAAGAATTTTATTCACTCAAATATTATCATCTCAATTTGGGTAAAGCTCTTCACACAAGGCCATAAGGAAGGCCACTAGATACCCCAAAAGTAGGTTTCCAAGTACCCTAATAGCAGGCTGCCTTCAGAAACAAGATACAACCTTTGTCCCTTTAGTGGCCTCCTATGGGCAAAGAACAGCATGATGTGGTTTTCTTAACCAAGGGAGAAGTAAAAAAGCAGTTTAATCTAGAAAGGGAAGTTGAGCATGGCAGCGGGCAAACTGTTTGCCATATCTCAAACAAATGTTTATCAGAAGTCAGACCCAACAATTTTAATGGCCTTCAACCATTCTAATTGCTCTACATTGAAAAAGGTCACCCACCCTTTTGAAGATAAGGTGTATTGATCTGAATTCAGTCTATTTTCTGTACATTGGCCCCAACATATAAATATTATAAGCCACTGTCATCAGTACATCAAACAAGCAGGATTTATGTAGTATGATCCTAGAAACAACTTTATTTTGTTCTCTCACTGTCTCTTTGAATTTGCTAGGAAGAAGTTGTCCTCCTGCCACTGGATAAAAATTTATTGGGCTACATAGCATCACTGGTCACACTTGGGTAAAATCTTCATTATCACCTCACAAAACCTCCAGTACCCAAATCCTCCAGTCCCAGCTAACAACAAAAACTTCAAATAGGAGTTGATATTAAACTTTTCCCACCCTTAGGATTTCTTAGGAGATTGTTATTGCCTGCCTGCAGGTCACTGGCCCCTCTGGATTGGAATACAGAGCAGAAAAAAAGAGAAAGGGACAAAAAAAATGATTGCATGCTCTTAGGACCTGATGATGTTCGCAGCTCTTTCCTGAGTATGTGTCTGTATTCTTTAGAGATGCCTCTACTGGAATGCCTCCAACTGCAGTTCTCCTGGCCTGGGCAGTACACTTCCAGAGATAGGCAGGCCTCTCCTGTTGCTCCTCAGCTCCTTCGCATAACACTATACTCCAGCCTTGGGCAAAACTCTCTTAAGCAGGACCCTTTATTAGACAGGCACTGCTGAAGTGAGTTTTCCATTCAGATCCCAGAATTCTTGAGTCTGGAGAGGAGAGTACTTGCTTTCCAGATCGAGCCCTCTACATTGAAGCCATGGGAAGCTTGAGCCAGCTTGACTTTTAGCTTTCTCTGGCATGAGTTAGATATCAGCCATGCATCCACCAACTCTAGGAAACATATGTTTTGTCAAACTTTCCGAAAGGCCACATTGAATCCTCCCACCCTTGAACTTGAGATGAGGAGAGGGTACCTCTTCTTTGCCTCTTCGGCAACAAGGCACAGAGTAGAAATTTCATACAAGCTTCTCCAAAGTATTCTTCTTCATAAAATCATCTCATTTTCAACTATCTACTTTTTAAAAATCCTCAGTAGGCCATTCACTCTGATATTCCTAGAAAATGAACAGTCTATCTCAGGGTTCATTTTGGTATCTGAAATCTATAATATCTCAGTGTCTTAAAACTCCAATTTTAACATCCTGTTATACTACCTGATACACTGTAAGAAATCAATTGATCAAAAATGAAAAGAAATATTATGCTCACAATTTTTATTTTTGCCCTACCTTTATTGTCTGATTACAGGAACCTTCTCTTAACTCTATACTGATCTGTAAATCATTCTTGAATAACCTATTCTTGATGACTCCAAAATAAATATAGTGGGGAATGCTACATTTCAGGAAACTAAAATGGAAATGATCCCTAGCTAGACACAGGCACTGTACGATAACTACATCTCCACTCAAATGTAATTTCACCATCTTCTAAATTACATTTCCCCCACTAGTTCACTTAATATGCATCTGCAGAATGTTGTCTCAGAATTTCATTTTCCTCTGGGCAAAATGTTACACTCTCATCCAGCCTTGAACATGTTTATGTCTCTTGTTTATTTTCTTAAATAAAAGTTGAGACAAAGACAAATGGGCAGAAGCTATAAGGAGGAGGCACATGGGTCAGTGAATGAAAAAGAAAGAGGGAGACAAAGCAGTTTGGGAATTGTCTAAATCAGCTCTGATTGCCACAACAAAACACCACAGATTTTGTAGTTTAAACAACAGACATTTATTTTCTCACAGTTCTGGAGGCTGGAAATCCCAGATCAAGGTGCCAGTCAGTTCAGTTCCTATTCAGAGCTTTCTTCCTGGCTAGGAGATACACACCTATTTACTCCATTTTCACAAGGTAGAGGGATGGAGGAAAGGAAGAAAGGGAGGAAAAGAGAGAGGGAAGGGGAGGCAACACAGATAAGTGTTCTTAAAGGAATACTACTCCACTCAGATCAGAGCCCCACCCACATAATTCCATTTCACTTAATTACCTCTATAAAGGTCCTATCTCCAAATAAAGCCTGTGGTCACATTGGGGGTTGGGGGGTCAACATATGAATTTTGGAGGACACATTCAGTCCATAACATTCTACATCTGGCCCTCTTAAATTTATATCTTTCTCATATGCAAAATACATTCTTTCTATCCCAACAGCCTCCCAAATCTTAACTCATTCCAGCATCAGCTCTAAAGCCTACAGACCAAAACCTCATCTAACTATCATCTAAGTCAGATTTAAGAGATTCAAGATAAGATTTATCTTGAGTTAAAATTCTTCTCCAGCTATGAAACTATGAAACTAGTAACATGCTTCTGAAATAAAATGATATTACATAGGGTAGACATTCCCATTCAAAAAGGTAGAAATAGGAAAGAAAGAAGGGGTGCCGGATCTCAAACAATTTCAAACCTTAGCAAGGCAAATTTCATTAGATTTTATGGCTTGAGAATAACCCTCTTCGGCTGGATGTCCTACCTCCAGGCCCACTGGAGTGGCAGCATCTCATCCTGAAGACTGTGCAGTGTGGCCCCCACCATTTTAGCTCTTTCAGACTCTAGCCCCTCTGTTCTCTGCAAGGACTCTACTCACAGGGCTCTCTGCAGAGGCTCTGCCCTCTGATACTTAGGAGGAGGAAACAGCCTCATCCCCTGGGCCAACAGGATGAGTGCCCTCGCTGAAGATCTCTGAATAGCCTTTGGGGTCATTCTTCTCTTTTTTTCAAGAATAGCCCACCTCAGCAGCAGAATAGGTCTGTGGTGTGGTCCTTCATTCTGCCAAGCTTTCTCTATCTCTTTCAATTCAAACTGGCAGAGTCTCTTCTGATATAATCTCATTTCTATTCCTGGTTCAGTTGAGATGGATGATTAAATCTATTAGTTGCCCATGATCTCTTTATCAAATGGTTGTTCATTTGATAAAGAGAACTCTGACTATTCTCTTAAGAATAAGCCTTCTCATTCTTTATAATATGAATAGGCTGAGAATTTCCCAAATCTCCAAGTTCTGATTCCTTTTTGCTTAACAATTCTTCAATTCATCTCTCTCCTCTTGCTTTTTACTACAAGCATTAATGAGGATCCGAGCTGCTCCTTTAATACTCTGCTAAACAGTCAATGTCATCATTTGCAGGTTATACCTTTCACAAAACACTGGAACACAATTCTGGCTAGTTCTTTGACACATTATAACAAGGATTCCCTTTCCTTCAGTCTCCAAAAAACTGTTCCTCATTTCTACCTGAGACCTCACCAAAATGGCTTTTATATCCATATTCCTATCAACATCCTAGTCATGATTATTTATACATTCTCTCAGAAGGTGGAAGCTTTTTCTCCAGCTCTCCTTTCTTTATGCTCTCACCAGAACTGCTTTAACACCCATGTTTCTACCAATAATTCCTTCATGGGATCTTGGATTTTATTAGCCTGCACCTCCAAACTCTTCCAGCTTCAATACATTACCTAGTTCCAAAGCCACTTCTATATTTTTAGGCATTTATTACAACAGCACCCCATTTCTTGGTACAAAAATCAATCTTAGTCAACTAGGGCTGCCATAACAAAATACTACAGACTGAGTGGCTTAAACAATTTATTTTCCCCCAGTTCTCTAGGTTAGAAGTCCCAGATTAAGGAGCCAGCCAATTCATTTCCTGGCAAGAACTCTCTTCCAGGCTCATAGATAGCCACATTCTTGCTGTGTCCTTATAAGCAGAGAGGTGGGGAAAAGGAGAGAGGATCAGGGCCCCACTTTTATGACCTAATTTAATTAATTACCTCTAATGAAGAAATTGGAATTCCAACATATGGAGGTTGCAACTTAAACATATAAATTTGGGGAAGTGGGACACAAACATTCAGTCCATAACAAAAATAATTATATCACCAGCCATTTTAACATTATTTTGCTCCATTCTGTGATAAGACTAGCAGCCTCCACAGCTGGAATGGCGAAATATGAAAGCTACATGGTACTAAATTCCTTCTAGTGAATCGCAGGCCATATTAGGGTCTTTTAACTTTAAGTTTAGACAACCTGCTATGGCCCCCAAAGATGTCCCTGCCCTAAATACTGGAACCTATGAATATATTACCTTACATTTACAAAGGGACTTTTAATATTAAGAACCTTGAGATGAGAAGATTATCCTGGGTTATACAATGTAATTACAAGGATTCTTAAAAGTAGAAGAGGGAGACAGAAGAGGAGAGTCACAAAGAGATATGACTATGGAAGGTCAGAATGATGCAATGTGAGGACTTGACCTGCCACTTAGATTCTCCTCTAAAACTTTAAGAAAACAACACAGCCTGGCTGACACCTTGATTTTAGCTTAGGGAGACCTATGTTGGACTTCTAATCTATACAACTGTAAAATAACAAATTTATGATTATTTGTTATGGCAGCAATAAAAAACTAATATACCTATTAAAGGTCTCATGCCCCTCCTCCAAAAGTGGGCTTCCACTCTTCTAGTCAAGGACAATATCCCAAATCTGCTTTATGTGGAATATACTCTAGCTAAAGCCTGACATAACTAGCTTTACTCAAGATACATAGGAACTAAATCAGGACAGTTTATGTGCTGTCTATACAATCCCATGACAGCTTACAAAGCAAACAGATGCTTTCAGAAGATAATTTAATGTCTATTTCTGATGCTAAGTACTCTAGACTATAAGTATTCCTCGAGTATAGAAACTACTTCTTGTTAAAAATTCTGTCTTCAGAACCTAGAACTTTCACACTTAACATATGGTAGGCACTCAGAAAATACTTGTTGAATATTAAATAAAGTAATTTTCACAAACTCTGATTAAAATTTGACAGGATAAGCCTTAATACACTTTATGATTTTTCACTTTCAATGTTATTATAAATTAATCTATTATATTAGTCAGGGATTTCTAGTTAGTTAGTTAGTTAGTTAGTTAGTTAGTTAGTTAGTTAGTTTACAGTAGCTCAAAACCCAAGCAAATGAGGAAATTTGTAATATGGATAATTAAGAAGGGCTAGCATGGTACCAGCTCCAAGTACTCCTGATTTCAGGGTAGTTCTCACATTAGGTCCCTCGTGATCCTCTTCCTTGGTTGAAAAATGGTCCCATTACTAAAATTGAAAATTAAATATACAAATCACTAAACTAAATAATCCTGATGATTCCGTTCTGTTCTAACAGCTTATTATTTCATAAGAAAATGTCACTTGCTCACCCAGGGAAAACAATATTAAAATGTGTTTTCACTCACATATCTAAAAGGTCTCTCTAAAGACACACTAACAGAATTTATCATATCTACTCTTTAAAACATTCATTTCCCACACTTAGAGTCAGCATGCATAAAAAATTATTTTTAAGTGGATCATTATAAATTTAAATATTCTATGGGTAAAATTATATCTTTCTTCCCTCTCTCATAGGTTTCAGCAACAATGAAAATGGAATATAATATGATATTCAGTCCTCTAATATTCTATAATGAAATTAGGAATTAAACTAGTCACTGTGTATATGATGAATATATTTTCTAAACAAAAAACTGGTTTGATATATATCACTTTAGCCATTGACTTTAATATCAATATGATTAGTTATTTTTAGCTTTATAGTTAGAGCAGAAGTCACACATTAAGATAGTTAATCTTGCCAAAGAATTCAGTATTATTTCAATTATAAGATCTGGTATATTGGATCTAATTTATACACTGTAGTATTAGAATTCTAGGATATGTTGTTGTTTTATGGAACAACATGGTAAAATATTTAAAATGAAGACTAGCCAGAAAGTCTGGAATATAAGATCATTTTATCAAAAGGAAGAGTTGAAAGGATAAAAGAGAAAGCAGATAAATTACAGAACTTCATTCTGATCTATAACCAGCTTATATATAATGGTGAGTAAAAATACTAACTCAGAGGAAATAACAAACATTATAGAACAAAATATAATTAAGTGCTAGGTTGTACAGTACAGATGATGAAAGCTAAAGAAGAAAGGAGAAATATCTATTTACTTCAGATCTTTTATAATAACTTCTATTTAAGTCCTGAGTGATTTTATACATTTTCTCTTTTCATAGCCATTCATCTGAACATTTTGGTCAACTGGGTAACTGGGACTCTTGCAGCAAAACCTGACCCCTAGTCTCCTTTTCAAGTGACGACTCATGAGATTAAACCTTTTACCCTTCCACTTGGAACAGTCAAATTCAAAATGAATATAGCAGATCCAAAAATTAAATCTTTTAATAGAAACATATTTGTGAAAGAAATGTGGTAACTGGACTATATAGCCACTAATAATAATATATGAGTATTTTATTACATAATGCTGCCAGGGTAGAGTTGAAGAAGAGCATTTTGGCCCACTTAAAAAATATATTAAGAAAGTTTAGAGTTCTCTGAACGTGATAGGCAAATGAATGTTTGAAATTGTTATAGGAATGGTAACTATATGTGACAAGATTAGATTTGCAAGGTAAAGCCAGAAAAGCAAACAAATGTATCTCAACTCCAGCAGAGATTAAGTAAGTGCACATGACTACATCTATTCTTAGTTTAAAATAGTGTTTTTAAAAACCAATTCTTTATGTTCTACTTTCAAAACTCTAAATCCTTTCCTCTATCTTCCTGTAGCTGACTTTTACATAAGTATTTCATCTATGTCAGAATGTAAAACTTAGTTTAACAGAATCCTTTTTTTTAATATTAATAGTTTACTCTTATGATCTTTGCTTATAAGATCTACAAATAATCTTTAAAAATCCTCAAGTTGAATGTACTATAACCAACATACAGAAATCTTGAAAAAACTGTAGGGTAAGCAATATTTCAATGATAACTACTTTAAAATTTGCCAAAATGACACAAAAGCATCCATTTAATAATCAATAAGATAGATTACTATTCAGTATAGAAACAAATACAAATAAACATTCAGTCTCACTGTCATTGGATCTAGAAATAATCAAAAGTTCACAATGGTAAACATTCCCTCTTAAAACTCCAAATATTTTTTTGAAAAGCTATAATATACAAAAATAACTATACAGTGGACTGTGGAAGACAGTGAGAAGTATAAGGCAGATCATGCATTCAGTGACTTTATAATTTAGTAATGTAACATAAAAAAAATACAGTGACTTTTAGTTTGGAAAGATGGTATAGACCCATTTCTCCCTGCTTCTCCCTGTTAAGCACAATTACAAACCCAAAACAACATTAAAGGCAACCAAAAGTGAACTACAAAGGTGGAAGAAGAAAGTCAACTTGTGTGGGATCCTGACTAGAGGAACAACACAGCAACAGGGTATCTTATAACCTTCCACTGAAGGGAAGAAGGCAACCCAGGTCCATGTTTCCCAGACCCCAACCTAACAAGGCTCATTGCTCCTCATGATCAAAACAGGGTTCCTCTAACGATGTCAAGCAAGCCCAATACCACTGAGTTGATCAGGAGCCCTGACAACAAAACATGGTCAGAGGAAGCACTTCTCTCTACCCCACTACCACTTCTAAGGAGTATGTTAAAAAATGACCCAACTATATGCTATTTACAAAAAAAATCATTTAGATTTAACAACCTAGGTAGTTTGAAAGTGAAAAGATGTTAAATGGCATGCCATGAAAACACTAATAAAATTTTTTTTTAAGCAGGAGTGGCTGCTAATATGTGATAAAGTAGACTTCAGAGCAAAGAAAATTATGTAGAGATGAAGAGGAGGTGACATAATGACAAATCTGCAATTAGAGCTGAATACTTCAACACCCCCTTCTCAGCTTCTGATGGAACTACTAAGGGAAAAAAAAGCAACAAAGATTTAAAAGATCTAAAAACCACGATCAACTGAAAGATTTTAACTGACGTGTATAGAATATTCCATCACCAACAGTAAAATATACCTTTTTTCAAGTGCCCATAAAACATTCACCAAGATAGACTATATCCTGCACCATAAAACAAATGTCAGCAAATTTAAAAGAACTGAAATCATACAGAGTTCTCTAACCATAATCAAGAATCAACAAATCAATTTTTTAAAAAAACAGGAAAATCTTCTAATATATGGAAATTAAACACAAAAAACAGGAAAATCTTCTAATATATGGAAATTAAACACAAAACTTCTAAATAATCAATGTGTCAAAAATAAGTTTCATAAAAATAAAAAAAAACACATTGGACTGAATAAAAATGAAAGTGAAATATGCCAAAATTTGTAGGATACAACTAAAACAGTTCTGAGAGGGATATTCTTCCTTTGGTCTCAAACCAATAATCTAAGTTACTGCAAAACAGAGAAAGAAAAGAGCAAATAATCACAAAATAAATATAATCACAAAATAAGAAAAAAATGAATATAAGAGTAAAAATAAATAAAATTAAAAATAGGAAAATATAGAAAATCAATAAAACAAAAAGCTAGTTCTTCAAAAAAAAGTCAATAAATTAATAAACTTCTAGCAAAACTGAAAAAAATATAGAGAGAAGATACTGATGGCCAGTATCAGAAATTAAATACAGGATATCACTGCAGACCCAGAACACATTAAAAAGATGATTAAATACAATAAACAATTTTATGTGCACGCATTCAACAAATTAAAAGATATTACCCAATTCCTTGAAAGCCACAAACAACCAACACTCAAGATAAAACCTGTAGCATGAACAACTCTATAACCATTAAAGAAATTAAATTTGTAATTTAAAAGCTCTCAAAAAAAAAAAAACAAATCCCCAGGCCTAGATGGTTTCACTGGAGAATTATACCAAATATTTAAAAAATTAACACCAATTTGACACAACCTATTCTAGAAAACAGAAGAAGGAACACTTACAAACTCATTTTATTAGACCAGTATACCAAACCACACAAAGACAGCGGGTAGAGAAGGGAAGGGAAGGGAAGGGAAGGGAAGGGAAGGGAAGGGAAGGGAAGGGAAGGGAAGGGAAGACAAAACTACAGATCAATGATTCTCATAAACTTAGAATAAAAAATTTTTAATAAATAATAGCAAATCAATTCCAAAGAATTTATAGCAAGAATTATTCACCAGAACCAAGTAGGATTGATTGTCATACAAAGCTGGCTCAATATTCAAAACCAGTGTAATCAACTACATCAATGGACTAAAGAATAAAAATCATATGCCATATCAACTAATAAAGAAAAAAATCATTTGACAAAAGCCAACAATAATTCATGCTTAAAACAAAACTTAGCAATCAGGAATAGATGGAAATTATCTTAAAGAGCATCTACAAAAGCCTACATTTATGTCATACTTAATGGTAAACTTTGTATCTTTCTCTCTAAAATGAGGAATAAGGCAAGAATGTTTACTCTCACCACTCTTTTTCATCATAGTACTAGCAGTTTCTGCCAGTGCAATAGGATAAGAAAAGATAAATAAAAGGCATACAAATTGGAAAGGAAGGAATAAAACATTCTGTTTTGACAGATGACATGATAATCTACATAGAAAATCTCAAAAAATTTACAAAAAAAAGTTTTAAAATTATCAAGGTTGAATGATAGAAGATCAACACACAAAAACTGATTGCATTTCTAAATATCAACAATGAACATATGGAATACAAAATTTAAAAACAATATAATTTCCAATCTCTCTGAAGAAAATAAAATTTTTAGGTATAGAGTTAACAAAATATGTACAGAATTTATATGTGGAAAACTACAAAATGCTTATGAATGAAATCAAAGAAGCTAGAAATAAATGAAGAGATATTATATTTTGGATTGGAAGAATAAAGAGTAAAGATATCAATTCTCCACCAAAATTATTTATATGTTTAATAAAATTCCTATCAAAACCCCAAGAAAATTCATTGTGTAGACAAAACAAGCTTAGTCTAAAATTTATATGGAAAGGCGCAGGCACTAAACAGTTAAAAATAATCTTGACAAAGAATAAAGTGAAAGGAATCACTTTACCTAACATTAAGGCTTATTATATGGCTACAGTAATCAAGACAGTGTTGTATTAGTTGAGGGATACACACACAGGTCAATGAAACAAAGAGAAAACTCAGAAATACACCCACACAAATAACAAATATGTTCAACCAATTTTTTCATGAAGTTGCAAAAGCAATTCAATGGAGGAAGAAGAGACTTTTCAGAAAATGGTGCTGGGATAATAGAGGGCAATATAACCTTCATAGTAAAAAAAAAAAAATTATCTCCACCTAAATGTCACACCTTATACAAAACTGAGCTCAAAGTAAACTATAAAATTAAATAGAAATACTAATAGTATGAAACTTACTATTGAGCAATCAGGCATTGAGGTGCTCATTTTAGGGTAATGAACCAAAGTGAAAGTATCAATAAATTTTTTATTTACTAATATGACAGTGAAAGCAAGAGGTACCAACTCTCTGGTGTTCCATTTCCCCCACGTAACGGCACCAGGTGAGGGTCAGGTGGATCCAGTGCAGACAGAAAGAATTGTCTCACTGCTTGAGAGTCCTGAACAGAAGGGTCCTACCTTTTTATGGATTCACGGGCTGGGGAGAGTGAGAGGGGAAAAGCTAGGAGGAAAGGTTTTGAGGCAAAGTAGAAAAAGGTAATTCAGCTAAAGACCTCAATAAAGAGGTTTCAGCAGAGGTGCCCAAGAAATGTCTCAGGCAAGGTCCCCCAAAAAAAGGTCTCTCACTAGAGATTCCTGGGCTAGAAATGCAGATATGAGTACGGGTGGCCAAGGGCGACCTTGACTGCAACTCTCTCCAGAAAACTACAGTGCACTGGTTAAGCACTAGCTGGTATGGGGAGGGCAGCTTTCTTCCATGAGGCCTGCCCATCACAACTTTGTAATTATCTATGGTTGGGCCTCACAGACCACAAATGATTTTGTACTGGAGTCAGATTCCTCAGAACAGAGGAGACAATCCTTAAGATCTAAAGATAGGCAAAAGTTTCATAGAAGACACCAAAAGCATAATCCATAAAAGAAAAAATAATAATAAATTGGGTACCATCAAAATTAAAATTTTCTGTTATGTAAAAGATAGTATTATGATAATAAAAAGACAAGCTACAGATAGGGAGAAAATATTTGCAAAGCACATATCTGACAAAGAACTTATATCTAGAATATGCAAAGAAATCTCAACACTCAATAGTAAGCAAAAAAATCCAATAGACTGTATGAAAGACTTGAACAGACACTTCACAAATGTGAAAATACAGACAGTAAACAAGCACTTGAAAATATTTTTAATATCATTAGCTATCAAGGAAATGCAAATTAAAACCATAATGAGATGTCACCACACATCAATGAGAATGGCTAAAATAAAAATGACAATATCAAAATGCTGATAAACGTTTGGTAGATCATTTTATAAATTGCTGGTGGGAATAGGAAATGGTACAGAAAACAATTTGGCAGTTTTTTTTATAAAGCTAAAAATTCAATTGCCATTTTACACAGCAATCACACTCGACATTTATCCCAGAGAAATGAAAATGTATTTTCACAAAAAACCTGTACACAAGTATTCAAAGCAGCTTTATTCACATTAGCCCAAAACTGGAAACAGATCAGATGTCCTTCAACAGGCAAAGGTTAAACAAACTGAGGTATAAACATACCATGAATATCACACAGCAATAAAAAGGAACAAACTATTGATGTATACAACAATGTGGGTGAATTTCCAGAAAATTGCACTCACTCAAAAGAGCTAATCCTAAAAGGTTACATATTGTATGATTCCATTTATATAGCTTTTTTGAAAAGACAAAATATTTGAAATGGAAAACACATTAGTGGTGAGGGTAATGATGATAGGAGGGAATGGGCGTGGTTATAAAAATTCAACATGAAGGATTCCTTTGGTGCTCTAACTGACTGGTACTTTGACTGGTGGATATCTGAAGCTACTCATTTGATATAACTGCAGATAACTAAATACATATTCACAAATATATGAGTATAAATGAAACTACAGAATTTGAATAAAATAGATAGACTGTATTTGTCAGTATCCTGGTTATGGATATCATACTATAGGTTTGCAAAATATTACCCTTAGGGGAAACTTCTTAGAGTGTTCACAAGATCTCTCTGTATTATTTCTGATACCTGCATGTGAATCTATACTTTATCAAAAAAATTCCCAAGAAATAGCATCAATCTACAAAGCAAATGTTTGTTCTCAAGGCAAACATTTGTCATAACTCTCAATTTACTTTAGAAACACAGACTCCTAGAAATTAAAGGGTCTTTATAGATTATCTGTAGAGTGCATTCAGTTTTACCAATACCTAACTTCCTTTCCTTGAAGACTACCTTTAGCTGATAAAATATATAAAAATATAACACGTATCACTTCTAGGCAGAAGCTTTAAGAGCCAATGTGTGCTTTGTCATCTTCTCTTTTCCCTCTATCACAGCCACACCAATGTTTCAGGCAGTGGCTTCTCTGTCAGCACAAATCATAAAGAGAGGATAACTTAGAAGCAGAAATCTCAGAAGATATAAACTCTAATTGTTTCAAACCTTGTGATATGGGTGTTCCTTATTATTGCAGCATAACTTAGTATATTCTGACTGATATATAGTCTAACACTTCTCATATCACAAGTATCAAAACCAAGAGCTGAGAGCTTAGAGCCTAGGCCATTTAGAAAGTTAGTGACAAAAAAATTACCATGACTGGCATAGCAAGAGTCTCAAACTGGTGCTTTTTCTGATACAGATTTTATCAGTTGCTTCAGACTATTTTGTACATAAGAATAAAATTAAAATACAAATAAAAGCTCTGTACCAATCAAATGAGTTTGCAGACTGATAAGCTAAAAGTGAAGGAAAAGGTTTTTAAAAGTAGACTGAATGAAATATTGGCATTTCTCCTTTTATCATATAGTCTGAACTCACAGCCCATCACTCAGAAGAGAAAAAAATAGTTGATGTGAGTGTGTCATGTTAGAAAAATCTTTGATATTTTGAAAATTCAAATGTCAACAAGCCGCATAATATGAGAATTGGGAGTCACTGGCTCCATCCTTCTGAGCATTTCTACAAAGTGAATCAAGATTAAATATCAACCCTAGAGGTTTATTAATCTGAAAAGTACATTTGGGTAATTCTGTAAAGAGATGCTTCAGTGGTGGTCATGAATATTTGATGAGTTAAAAAGGAGTTTGTGAAAGTAAGCATCATGTTTTCTTCTAAGGAAGGGATTATTTTGTTCAACATAGTTTTTTGTGAACATACTATAAATAAGGACCCAAAAGATTTCCCATTGTACGTGTTAAAATTTGAAATTTGACTTATGGAAGAAAAAACAAAAAACTTAAGAACTAAATCATTTAAGAAAAGTTTTCCATCCTTATTTGCTACATGCCACACAGGAAAAAAAAAAAAAGAATCTATGCACTTCCCTGACTGCACAACAGAACTTTCTAAAAACTGCCAGTCACCCAGTCAGTCGGGCATTAAGGCTTTATTGCAAATATTCTACTATGAAACAGTGGCAGTTCAGGAAGAGAAAACAATGTAGCTGAAATTTTCATTAGAAAAAAAGCTTTACCTTGTCCTTGATTCACTATTCTGTTTATTAATTACTTCTTGAAATCAATTTCCTCTTTAATTTTCATTCTAATTCTAAATGTAACATGGTCATTGTAGAATTTTTGGAAAGTTTAGACAAGAAAAAATTAATGCACAATAGTGTTTTCCTATAATCTCACCACCCTAAGCAAATATTAGTGTAATTGTGGCAAATTTCCTCCAACCTTTTTTTTTTCTGTGTACCTTTCAAATATAGTTGAGGTAATAGTTTACTTATAATTCTGAATCCTTTTTGTGTCCCAGTCATTGCTATATCAAAAAAATATTTTCTTATATTACTAAAACCTCATTAAGCACATTTTATTAGGTGTACAAAATTCTATTGTCATGAGATGCTGTTACTTATTCAGTTTTCCAACATAGGACATCCTGATCTTCTCTCTCTTCATCATAAAGTATCTGAGTTAATAAAACTTTATTCCATATTCTGCCTCACTTCTCCCTTTAGCTGCTTCTTCTCAAGATTGTCTTAGGAACTTTGAACAGTCGTTCTCTCCATAGATATACCTCAATGCTGGATTCTAGCAAATACTTTGTGGTGATCTCACTGGTATTGAGAGAGGGGGTTGTGTATCTCACATTCACAAAATAAATATGTCCATAGGTGATTGCCTAAATAAAATAATCCTTCTTAATATCTGTGCATTCTTAAAGGTAAATGTGGTATGATGAAAATAGAAAAGCATTAGATTGAAATCAGATTCTTAATGCAATTCTACTTCTCTCTTTGTAAGTCACTAAATTACTTGAACCCTATGCCCTCATTTGTAAAATAAGAAATTTAGTTAGAGAACTCTGAGTTTTCTTCTAACTCCATCCTTCTTTGACTGGAACAGTTTCTAACTCTGCTCAGTTGTGTGACCTCATGAACCAACCAGACTTCAGAGAGGAAGAAAGCCAAAGCCTCTCTTTGTATTTTAGATATGATGGGTCTTAGCATGGGAATTTGAATTTTACAAAAGTTGGAAGAGTGGTACCCAAAGAGTTGTGTTCCCAGATTGAAGTACAAATGTAGATGGTTTTCAAGAGATGAACCCAAAGCCGCTACCAATATGGAGAACCTCTGGGAAGCTCTTCACACAAACTCATTCAGTTTGCTCCCAGATAACTGGTGAATCTCAAGAGTTTAAAGCTACTGTGAATCTCAAGAACTTCATGTAATCTCCCACCAATCCGCTCAGTCTGCAGGACCAATATGCTAACTTCCATGCTCACCTAGAAGCAGTCTGAACCTCAGGTCAGCTCACGCATCTGCCTTTAACTACCTTTAGAGCTTCTTCTTCTTTTCCAGCTCCACAGATTTCACTGGGGACTATAGTAGCAGAGACCCTGAGAAGTGTAGTTCATACATTTGAGAGTCTCTTAACTTGATCTGTAAAATATTTATTAAACGCAGTTATTTAGTCTCTACTATAGTCCTAATACTAAGCATGGTGTTATGACAAGTACCAGGAAACATAACAAAAGTAACCACAACCTTCAAGAAGCTCACAGCCAATTTAGAGAGGATAATATTCCTAGGAATCATAATGGGTTGGATGTTGCACTAGACACCCAAGATGCAGGGGCCCCACATTTTTTTAGAACTACCCAAAATCCATGTTTTTAAGATACTGAAAGTAAGTTACTTATAGGAAAAGAAACCATGATAAACTCTCAGAGATTCCTTGCTGTGCATATCTCCTGCTTGAAGAAAATGAAAAAAAAAAAAAACCACCATGTGGAATCCCTCATTAGGGAGTACATGAAAGCTACACAAGGGGGCTCTTCGAGTTGGGTCTTAAGAACAGAGACTGGTGCTTTTTTGTTAGCCTTGCAATATTCTAATGTAAAGTACGTGAGATTTTTTTCAAAAACCACTTTTGTGATTCATTCCTCAAGAACTTAAGAAGTAGTGCTTTGGATGATCAGCATCTATGGGCTAAATTGTGTCCCTCCAAAATTTATATGTTGAAGTCTTAACTCTCAGGTGAATATATTTAGGATAAGACCATTACAGATTTAATCAAGTTAAAATGAGATCATATGGATGGTATTTATTCAATTTGACTGGTGTTCTTATCGAAAGACATTTGGATGCACAAAGAGGTAAGACAAGAATACACATACAAAGGAAAGACCATGTGATGACACAGTAAGAATGCTGCCACCTGCAAGCCAAGGAGAGAGGCCTCAGAAGACAGCAAATCTGACAACACCTTGATCCTGGATTTCTAGAACTGTGAGAGTATAAATGTCTGTTGTTTCAGCCTCCAGTGTATAGTGCTTTGTTATGGCAGACCTAGCAAATTAGTACACAATGGTAGCAAACACAGGTATTTCTATGGGACTTGGAGCAGCAGCTGTGGGCATGCGTCTTACAGCCTTGCAGAAGCCTACTAACAAGTATTGTCTGGCCAATGATCAGCATAAATTATCAAACTACTCTATTATTTTGAGGCTATGCATGGTTAAATGTAGAGAGAAGAATATAGGCTTCATGAAGGCAAGACCCTTATCTGTTTTACTGACTGCTGTATTCCCAGTATGTGTTGAACGATTTGATGAGTTTTGAAAAACCATCACAGATAAGTTTTCATCACCCCAAAATGATCCCTCATGCTTCTTTACAGTTAATCTTTCACAAACCCTGGTCCTTGGCAACCATGATCTATGATTTTGCCTTTTCTATAATTTCCTATAAATGGAATCATACAAAGTAGAGTCTTTTGTGTCTTGGCTTATTTCACTAAGCTTTTGATATTCATCCATGTTGCTGTGTGAATCAGTACTTCATTTCCTTTTTATTTGTTGGGAAAGGCAGTCTCGCACATGTGGTCTTACAACCCCTGTTCAGCCACTAAAGAATGGGTGTTGAGCCTGAAAAACTTACTTACATGGAGATAAGGAACCCACACCACCTGTGCCAGGCCTAGCATCTTGCCTGATACTCTTGTGGAAAGAGCTTTTCATTCTACACTGAACGAGTGTTCCTTTGTCTTATGTAAGAATATATGTCAGTGGCCCTCAGGCATGGCTCCAGATTTCAGTATTCCAGACTCCATGTGGAGTGCACATAAGCCATTTTCACCCCATGAGCTTCAAGGGGTACCCACTAACTATTAGACTGTCATACACTATTAGAGCTGATATTGCCATCTTTTCTCTATGTGAGTAAAACACTATTCCATCCAGTGCTTGACTGTGTTGTGTTTTCCTTGGCAACTCTGAATCCAGAATGTAGTAGAAAGAAGTGTTTGGACTTCTGTGATGATCTCTGCCATCCCTGCACATACTTGGAGTCTCATCTTGGCAATGATTACTGATGCATGGTGTTTTGCTCCACAGATTGTTGACTAGTATTCCATTATAGGAATATGTTATAATGGACAATTGCATTGTTCCTAGTTATGGGCCATTATAAGAAATGTCCCTCTTGACATTTGGGTACAAATCTTTGTGTGAATATAATTTTTGTTGATTTTTTTATGCTTGGATAAGTATATAGGAGTAAGATTGCTAGAGAGTATGTTAAGTGTATATCTAAATTTATCAGAAAATTGCCAAATTGTTTTCTAAAATGGCTGCACCACTTTGTATTCCCAAAAGCAATGCATGAGAGTTCCAACTGCTCTTCATTCTTACCAGTTTTTGTTATTACAGTCCTTTTAATTTTAGTCATTCTACTGGATGTATAGTAGCATCTCATTGTATTTCCTTGATGACTAATGATATTGAGCCCCTTTTTTATATACTTGCCATTTGTACATAATTTTTGAGGAGGCATCTATTCAAATCTTAGTCCATTAAAAAAAAACAAATTGTTTACCTTATTATTGAATTTCAAAAGTTCTTTCTATATTCTGGATGCAATTCCTTTATCAGATATAAGTTTTACAAATACTGTCTCTCACCTTGTGGCTTATGTTTTCCCTTACTTAACAGTCTTTTCAAAAACAAATTTTGGCAATATCATCAGGATTGTTCCATAGGTCAGTTCTGACTACAGTTACCCTCACAAGACCATCTAGCAATTATCCATAGAGAAGACACCACTGTGAAAGATCCAGAACCCAGGGGTGAAGCTGAAGCATCCCTCACCCCTAGACCACAGAGACACCACAGAAAAGAACCACATTAGAAGGATAAGAAGAGAGGCAACACTGACCACATCACCCCTCCCCCAGGCCAGCATCGTGTCTCACTGAGGGCCCAATACTGCAGGATACTTTTTAGGTGTCCTATTGGGTCACTGTGCTTATCTGTAGGTCTAAACTACTGGGATCAGAGAGAAATGGAGGACAGGACTTATATCAGTCAGCGCTCACATCTTGATGGACCACATTACTGCCTGCAGTGGCATTGCAGCAGAAATCTAAGGCTGCGGCTTTTCCCAGCTGGTGGCCCTCTCTGACCACGGAGTCTGGTTTTCTTTCTCATTTTTAGTTTGAATAGACTATTTATATATCTTAAAATTCACTGATTATTTTTTCTTTTGCAGTATCTAATCTGCTATTAATATCATCCAATAAATATGTTAGATATTTATTATTCTGCTCCATTTGGACCCTTTTTATAGTTTATGATTCTCTGGTCATTATTTTCCTATTTTCCATTATATCTTTAAGCATATTAATAATAGCTATTTTAAAGTTTACCACTTCAGTATCTTTTACTGGGTATTGGCCATTGTTCTGCCAGGCTGTTAAAAGTACTCACCAATAATGCTGATATTTTCAAGCTTATTTTTCACCTTTGTTATAAAAAGACTAGAATACCCTTTACATTGAGCTAGTTTGCCATATATCTAAAGTATGACCTTTCTGAAGTCTCTATGGGTATGTAATAGGTGTTAAATGAGGAATCTCTACTTGAGCAGGTCAGAATTTTAACATCTCCCAGCACTGTGTGAGCTATGGGAATTTTCAGCTAATAACAACCCAATTATCTTCCTCTGGCCTCACTGGTTTCCACCCTATAAATTCATAGATTTGTATTTAGCATCAGACCTAAGGGACTCATATGCAGATTTTTGGAGCTCTTTCTCTGCATAGCTCTCACCTCTCCTATATTCTGTCCTGCAAGTTCTGGATGCCTCTCTTCTTCACACTGTGAGCTCTGTCTCCTGAAATCAGGGAGATCATTTTGCTCATCCTGGGATCCCCATTTCTGTTCCTCTGGCAGAAAACAGAAGTAATTTTAGGATTCACCTTATTTGTTTCCCTTTTTAGAGACAGAGACAGAGATCCAATGCTTAAAAAAAAACATTGTTCCCTATCTATTGTCCAATTTTCTACTGGTTTAAAATTTGGTGGCTAAGCTGGCCCCAATTACTTCATCAGGACCAGAAGTCAATATCCAACTCATTTATTTTTTTATATTTGAAAAAGGATAGGTTCCAATTATCGATGGTCTCAAGAGAAATTTCTTAGAAAAGGTAGACAAGAATTCTATCTCTGGCACATGAATTGCAAGAAGTGGTACTATAGAATCATAAGAAAATTAATCTTTCAGAGAAAGTTCAGGAGAAAAACAGCTATTTTTAGAGTTCTTTGCTGCCAGCAGGGAATCACAAATGATTAACTTTTTCTGCCTGTAACTATTTTGGGCTTAGGTCACTGAATCCCTTTTTGTCAGTATTTTTTCTTCAATTAGTAGAGCAAGTATATTCCACAGTTTGGCAGTTAGAATAAGCTGCTGACTGGCACTGTCATTTGGTTTGTAATTTTGGTGATGGTACAAGAGAAAAAAATTCCTCATTTAGGGTAACCAGATGGAATATTCAAAGGCAGAAGAAACAAAAAAAAGATATAATGAACTGAAGATGAATTTATTTTCTTATTGTTTTTATCTTAGTGAAGAAATGCCATGGGAGGTGTTGGCAGAAGTTTGACATGGAAGAGCTATGTATAATCATTTCCCTCCTCTTGGCAAAGGGTAGAGCTGTTGGCTTCTCTTGGAAAAGAGAGAGAAGTTTCAGGAAAAGCAACAAAAATAATTAAGCAATGAAAAAAAATGAATCTGTGGGGGAAAGGGTTTATGAATTGACACATTTATACCCTGGAGAACACAAAGGTGTTTCACATATAGATTAGGTTGCATTTATGGAGCACATTAAAAGCCTTTCACAAAACACTGCCAGATTATCTGATTCTATCTTCACAATAACCTGTGAGTGTAAGGTATTATTTATATTTTACAGAGATATAGACTAAGAAGCAGAGTTTAAGGAATTTGACTCAAATCACAGAGCCAGTTGATAGCAGACAAAAACAAAAACAAAACAAAACACCTGGTTGTTCTAGTCCATTCTACAAGAGTATTTTTGCGAGTCATTCTTCTCCATAAATGATGCCACAAGAAAAAAAAATAGTTTTAATAAATAAAATCAAAAGCACAAGAATATCACAAAGATCTGGAATTCTGGACTTCTGGGTAAAGATGGAAGGCTGAATACACATACCTGCTTTCACTACCTATCAAAAATACTCTAAAATAGTGAAAGGGAGAACATGAGATGAAGCAAAAACAAATTCTGAAAGAATATTAAGCAGAAGGAAGAGAAATAAATATATTAGCAAACATAAGAAAACTGAATCCTTAGCTGGTGGCAATAAATCATGTATCACCAAAAGACTGAGAAATTGGCAGTATTGGGTCTCTGAAAATGTGAATAAAGGAAGAAGGGCTTTTAAAAAGGAAAGTCTAGTAGGTCTCAGGTCCCCAACCAACTTTTAATAGCCAGGAAACTAGCAATGCTCTGCACCTGCAAAAGACTGGAGGTCTTTTCTTTAAAGAATGTAAAATAGAGGTATCTCCCTTCTGGACCAATGTCACTGAAAATAGTTGACCTCAGGGGACACCTTACTAAAAACAGAAGTTCCTACCCCACTAGACTCACAGAATATTGTTGGCCAGCCTTCACCTTCCAGGAATGAGACTGAAGATTCTTCCCTGTAGAATCCCTCTAGCCCTAGAAGATGTAAACAACAGAGATTACCTGTTCAAAATCTCTTTGTTTTCATATTTTCAGTTTTTTTAGTTCCCTCTTAATGTTGAGCATAAAGCCACAGATTGTATACGTCAAAGGAAAGCTTCTTCCAATGTGTGTTTTTTCCAGCACCACCAAGCAATTCTCTAGTACTCAGCAAACATCTGGATGTTCTATAATTCAACTTAATTCTGACACTATCTACCTGAAGATAGTATCAGATCCCACAGGTTAAGGACTCAGTCCTATAAGACTATCCCCCTCCACTTTAGAATTAAATCACAAGTCCAAGTTGTCACTTGTGCTTCTGACCAACTAGCTATAGCTCAGAAGTTCCCACAACTCTCTCCTTGGGTTCAATTAATTTGTTAAAGCACCTCACAGAACTCAAAGAAACATTTGCTTATGTTTACTGGCTTATTCTAAAGGATATTATAAATAATACAGATGAACAGCCACATAAAGAGGTGCATAGGGTAAAGTCTGGAACGGACCTAGAGCAGGAAGTTCTGTTCCCATGAAACTGCAGTGTGCCATCCTCCCATCATGTGAATGTGCTCACCAGTCCAGGAGCTCAACAAATCTTGTTGTTAGGAGTTTTTATAGAGCTTAATCTGCAGTCTCTCCCCCAACCTACTTACCCTTCCCAGAGTTTAGTGGGTAGGGTTGAAATTTCCAACCCTCTAATCTAACTTAGTCTTTCTGCTGACTAGCCCATTCTGAGGCTCACTATTACCTCATTAAAGCTTAGGTGTACTCAAAAAGGACTCCTTATGAATGACAAATGACACTCCTATAACTTGGAAAATTTCAAAAGTTTGAGGAGCTTTGTGCCAAAACTGGGAAAAATACCAAATATATTTATTATACCATTTCTAAACTAAAAGATGCAGGAGGTGTGGAGATGAAGAAGAGGAAGAAATGAAAAACAGAGACTATGTAGAGAAAAGAGTCACCCGTCTCCTTACCAAAACAAACAAATGAACAAACAACAACAAAAATAACTACTGGGCAATTTCAGATCACTGTAGACAAAGAATATCCCTTAAGCTACCAGAAAGGAAAAATGGGTTTCAAGTTAGTTTAACCTCAATCTTGCAAGCTAGGTGACAATGGTAAAATCCTTTTAAAATCCTTTAAAAAATTGTTTTAAACCTAGAATTGATTACCAAGCAAACTCCTCTTTAAAAATTAAGAAAAGAATAATATATTTCAAAGATAAAAAAATTCCAGGAATTTATCTTCTATGAGAAGTAAATAGGAAAGACAAAAAAAATCAGAAACAGGCTATAAAACATGCATAAAAAGATAAAGGCATCTCAGAATGATCATGAAAGAAGGTTCCAGGTAATCAAAGGCTTACCAAGCAGAGAAGGAGGTAATTTAGACAGGTACAGGTAAGAACAGTATAAGAGATACTTCCTCAGGAAGACAAAATAGAAATTTGAATGTGAACAAATAAATTCAGAGGCATCCTAGAAAGTTGGAAAAGAGTCAGAGGATGGATTAGTTGTAATAGGTACCTAGAAAAATGAGCAAATAAACTAAAGATGACAAATATTAAAATTGTGCAGTCAAGGAAAAGTAATCATAGTTTTACACATGGCTCAGCTGTGATGAGGGTATACATTCATAATATAAGAATACTGAATTATTAAATGAAAATTAGATCATCACTGTATTGGGAGTATGGGATATAAAAAGGTTGAAAGTGTGTAGGGGAGCAAAAAGTATTAATATCCTTATGTTTCATAGAGAGAAATATCTCTATTTTCAATAGCTTGGAAAAATTGTTATTTAGAGATACTCAGAAGTACTACAGTAGATGTGGAACCAGGCAAGTTGTAAATCTCCAACTTCGCTGAGAAATACAGAGCCTACCCACTCTACATAATGTCAAAAAGACAACATAACATGGTTGTTGAAAAGAATTTGAGAGTTGAACTCACCTGGGATCTAATCCTGACTCCACCATCTAATAGCTGTGACACTAAGGGCAAGTTCCTTAACCTATTCCAGCTGCAGTTTCCTCATTTATAAGTTAGAAATAATAGTAACAGCAACAATAATAGTATTTAAAACATTACCAGGCACATAGTTGGCACTCAATATATATTCACTGAATAAATGTTAGCAAAGAGTTAGTGACTGTAATGTGATATATAATATATCAGAAGCCTGATATATAATAAACACTCAATAAAACTAATTTTGCATTCAGAGCTGGTCTGTTTCTAAGCATGTTCTAAATCTAAGCCTTTCTCCCTGATCATCAAGTTAATGGAGGAGAATCAGTAATACTGACTTTATTCTTAGAAAATTTAGAGGTATATTTAACTCCTCTTTCCTGGCCAACCTCTCACAACAATCACTATATTCTGTCAGTCCTACCTTTATATTAACTTCCTTCCTCTTCTGTTTACCCTTATTTTCTCTTTTTTGTCTTTGGCAGAAGTTTCCTAAATAGTTTCACTGCCTCACATCTCTTACTCCTGAACTACGTTTTCCACCTTGCTGCTAGAGATACCTTTTTTTTTTCCTTTGTATTGTTTATTGGGGTGACATTGGTTCATAACATCATATAAGTTTCTACTGCACAGTTCTATAATACATCATCCGTATATTGCATTGTGGGCTCTCTACCGAAAGTCTCATCTCCCTCCTCTCCCCACCCATCTTCCCTCTCCCCACCCTTCTGTTGTCAGTGTCTATGAGTTTGTTTTGTTTGTTCATTTGTTGCTTTCTCTTTTATATCCCACATATGAGTAAAATCATACAGTTCTTGTACTTTTCTGTCTGACTTATTTAGCTTAGCACAATACACAGTCACCTTTCTAAAAACAAATCATGTCACTTCCAAGCTAATACTTTTAGAGCTCTTCATTGCTTGTAGTAGAGAGCTTGAGCTCATCACATCGTGCCCACTAAGCCACTCTATGGTCTTATCCAAACTCACCTTAACTTTGTCTCCTGATATTTCCTAATCTTCCTCTTCACAACTTGCTTTCCTCCCCTACACCGCTCAAGCATATTCCACTCCACAGTCCCTCTGTATGCCATGTCCTTTCTCATGTCAAAAGCTTTGCAAATACTGTTCTCTCTGCCTAGAATGCTTTTCCTTCTTCTTTTTCACTTAGCAAATTTGCTATAAATTATTTGTTGGTCTTCTCAACTATACAACTTCAAGGTTCCTTGAAGTTTGCTCTTACTTCTATGTAGCCTACCCAGCACCTAACAAGGACAGGGTTCATATTAGGTGCTAAATAATTGCAGGAAAGACAAAGCCTGTAATGAATAGTCACTACCACCTTGTGGCTTCTGCTTACCAATAATTAAAGGCAGTTGATTATTCTGTGTTACAACAATTACATTCCTTTTTCATACAAAATGAACAGACTTCCAGTTTTCCTTATTTAATATCTATTATGTAAGTTATTAAGTATGAAAAAAATCAAATTTATTTACAGCTCTATAAGTGGAGAAGAGCTTCCACTGTGCCTTATTTTTATATCTTCTAAAAAATAAAATCAACTAGTATAAGCATGCCCATTTCAACAAACATAAAACTTTCATTTTAAGGTAGTATTTACTTTCTTTTAATTTTTTATTGGCTCCATTTCCACCTACCTCACTCCCTGGGAACCCAGGTCAACAATGAGTATGTTTGCATCTATAACTATGTATCTCTACATCTCTAAACATTGAGATATGTAGGTACACACATCTATGACACACATTTATGTATACACAACAGTCCTCTTCACATGCTTTTCTACATCTCACTTTTCTTTCTCAGTTGAATCTATGGAAAGTCCTCTAAGTCCTCTATGTATAATATTAATTCATGTTGCATTGGCTACATAATAATTCATTATCAACTCAAATTTTTATGAATGTTTTACCACCCTCTCATTTAAGCTACCTTCTGGCCTGTCTTAGTTTAAGCTTGTATACAGCAGAACTTTATTTCTCACAGTTCTGGAGGCTAGCAAGTCTAAAATCAAGGCACCAACAGATTTGGTATCTGGTGAGAACCCACATCCCGTTTCACAGTCTTTTTTGCGTTGTCCTCTCATGGTAGAAAGGGAGGGAGGGGGCTCTCTAGAACCTCTTTTATCAAGAGTACTAATCCATTCATGAGAGCTCCACCCTCTTGATCTAATTATCTCCCAAACAGCATTGGATTGAAGATTAGGTTTTAACATATAAATTTGTGGAGGATGGGGGACACAAATCTTCATTTGATAGCATAACCAGAGAGAATAAAGCATAGAGAATTTAATTTACCAAATGAAAGAAAATCTAATTCAAAATGGTTGGCATTTTCAGATTTCTGTCAGAATTGATAAACAAACAAAACCTTAGCTGAATATAATCAAGTATGAAAGTTGGATCAATAATTTACATATACATGTTGCTAGAAACATTTTTAAACTGTCTAAGGAATTTGCATTTGATTCATTTATATTCACTACAACAAAAACAGTACTGCAATTTATAAGGTACCGCCAGGCATTTTATTTGTTATGCTGATTTACAGTAAATTGGCTTATTCTAGCATAATAAAAAATAGTTTTTGCTTTATGCCACTAAAATAAATTAATCAAGCAATTTAAAATTGAAGTTTCACTCCATAATCTTATTTTGTTTTCTCACGTATCTAAAATAATAGCATCTATCATCATTTAAAACCAATAATATGATTTGTGCTTTGCAGAAACTAACAATGAATTATAAACCAAACCTTTGCATTAGTAGCAACAGAAACAGCCAAGAGAGTTTGAGAAATGAGTAAGATTTTTTCTTCATTGTTACTATAGCACATGAAATCTGGGGGAAAATGAAGCCTAGTACAATCATGTGATCGGTTTAAAGGCTGTAACACTTCAGGACAATGCAAATGGCTCCTCACATTAAAAATATATTAAATAACTAAGAAATTTAGAAGAAAAAGCATACTACTGCTCCCAAATTTTAAAATACGCTTCTGTGAAAAATTACCTCAGAGTTGTAGGAGACCCTGAGGCTATTTTGATGTGTGCTGGTTAGCCTTCCCCAGGCTTTCCAGGACTTATAAAAGCAGCAGTTCTGTTGTTCAAAATATTTAAAGTGAGTGATTAATCATGAGCTGTGTCATAGGCATATGAAGTGATAAAATATGGAAAAACTGAGTGGCTTTGAGGAGGAGGTGTAATCAACCCTTGATTAATTCTGCTAATGGAAAGAGTGTTGTGGATAACACAAACATCATTAAATGCCAAATGAAAACTAGCCTGAGTTTGTCCCCAAAATATAAATTGAAATTTTAAGATATGAAATTTTCTTCCCATGGAACTGTTATCTATGAGGATGGGTCTATACTTTTACTCAAACACTGTCTTCTAAAGAATAATGCTTTGCAATGTTAAAGTAGTTAGAATAACATTTGACAAGAGAAATACTTTCCAGATACAACCCTTCCAGAGTTCGCATAATTTTCTGTATACTGCCCCTGGTGCCTATCTTCCAGGCTTAAAATAGAGAAACTGAAAACTGCAAAGCTGAAAACTTAAGTGTTGAAAAATAAAAAAAAATCTGCTAGGGTTTCCCAAAGTCACTGAGAATATATAAAGCTGATAAAACAAATTGAAATTCATGTTTATTAAAGCTTTTCCTTTACAGATATACAAATAGGACTGTTCCACAATCACACTCACCAAGACAGGGAGAACAGCCCCTTCCCTATTCATCTGCAATTTCTATCCAGCCTTGCAGCATGGATATTTATTTAAGCTTTCAACAAATAATATTCAGTAGGCATTATGTCCCAGGCAGCATGCTTGATACTGAGAATGGATTGGTGAACAAAACAAATCTGGTCGCTGCCCTGATGAAATAAAGCACACAAGAACTCTTAGCACATAATAAGTGCACAAGAAATATAACAATTTTCTCCTCTTCCTTCAGCTTCTTTTAGTTTGTTTACTCTCCTGTTAAATGAGAATAATATTCTAAGTAATATACCTTAGAATATTACTAAGATTAGAAGTTCTAATAAGAGTTCCAAAAAAATATTCATTGATTCTGAAATCTCTCTGAGTTGAGCAGCCAGCTGCTAAAATATCAACGTATATTTAAAAGGGGAGAGGGGGGCTTGGAGTGGAGCATAAGCATTTAGGGCAACATGGTAGCTGTCACCACCTCTGTAATGAGAAGTGCAAATAAGAAATCAAATCTAGTATAAAATCTATGGAGAAAGATAAGATTTTAGGAGTTTAACTGATGATTGTCAATATTTAAGAATATTTAAGAAGTGAGCTGAAAGGGCATCAGATTCTCAAGGAGATTGTTCTAAGTTTAGTGCCAACATAGAAAAAATGGGGAAAACGTCAAGTAAAAAACATACAAAATTAAAAATGATGCATGATTATACCGAATAAACACTGGGAATTGGGGAATACAAGAAAATGCGTAATCAATAAATCAGAGATTATTCTTAAGTATTTTTACTGGATTCCTTAGTATTCACATTTATTGGTTGGTTTTATCACTATAAAAACAAGAATCACAAGAATTTTGACAATCTACACACAAACATCCATGCCTCTAGAATTTCATCTTGAGGACTTTGCTATTTGTTGTTTGGGACCACTGAATTTCGGGTTGTCATTGAGTCACGTCAGGAGACGACTTCCCTATTCCTTGCAATGACAGCCCTAATTACGGCACAGCTAAGTGGGATACAAGCTGAAATAGAAAATTATTCATATTGGGCGTATGTGCCCAATCCTCTTTAAATAAGGCATTGGGATGCTTCAGTGGTAGTTTATGTTAATGATTCTAATTGGATGCCCAGGCCTTATGAAACTAGATGGCCTCTCAGGCCTAAAGAAGAAAGGAGAGTGATTGAGAACTATATGATGGAACGAAAGAGATGCCAATTTGCATGGGAGCTGGAGAGCACTGTTTACAGTTGGGTGCTCAAGCATAGCTGACAATTCTGCATACTTCCAAACAGAACGTGGGTGTAGGTCACTTGTTTTTGTTAAGTATGGAAGGATTTTAAAAATGTTATACAGAACCTGTGGATGACACCTCTCCACCTGATTTACCATGGTGTGCCACTCTGAAGGTTCAGACGCTTGACCATTGGGTTCGGTGGACTCAGTGTCAAGCTAAACAGGCTTGGGTTCTGATTAATTCTTCCTGTGAAAGAGTCATCGATTGGAGTCCTTCTGGCTCCACCTGAGTGAAAGGAGAAATGTAAATATGCAGTGGCACCGAAAGGTAGAGAATGGTTCAGTAAGTATTTCATCAGACAGAACTTGCAATAACACAGTCGTCTGGCATAACGGTGGGTTTTCCCCTCCATCTCACCAACTACCCCATTAAGGACTACAGAATCATATATGGAAGTTAGAGATTGCTTTATTTCCCATGCATGCCTGGAAGGGTTCCGTAAATCAGTCGGAATTCTTCTCATATCACCTTTCATAAAAATGTTACTCATTTTGCTCAAACCTGTGTTCGATTTCCCTATACCATTATGAAGGGTACAGTGGAGTGGAATGAAACTTTAGGTTATATTTCATGTAAAAATTGTTCCTTTTATACTTGTATTAACTCTTCTATTCCTTTTAACAAATTACATGAAAGCTTATATATTCTTAGAGCTAGAACTGGAGTATGGATGTTGGTTAAATTGTCTCAACCTTGGCAGGACTCCCCTGCTACTATGATATTATAGCATCTGATGGACCATGTTAAAAGAAGACCTAAAAGATTCCTTGGCATGTTGATTGCTGCTATTATGGGTATCATTGCTATTACTGCTGCTGCTACAGCTGGAGTGGCTCTGCATAAATCTGTACAAACTGCTGAATATGTTAGAACCTGGCATCGGAATGCTGAACAATTATGGACTTCTCAAAGACAAACTGACTCCATATTGCAGAGTCAAGTGGCAGATTTACAACAAGCAGTTATATTGTTAGGAGATCAAATTGTTAGTTTGCAGAAACGGGTGCAACTTAAATGTGATTGGAATACAACTTTCTTTTGTATAACTCATGTATCGTATAATGAAAGTATGTTTAAATGGGATAAAGTAGGGTATGGTAATGCTTCAAGTTTAATTACAGACCTACAAACACATAGTGCTGATACTTTTCAAAAATAGCTTCCTGAATTAAAGGGGACCGTAGTGCTACAAAGCATGGTTGATGGCTTTAAAGGTTTAAATCCTACTCCACAAATTCATGGGTTAATAGGTTTATCTTGTGCTTCCTGAATAATCATGTTTGTTATTTGTTCTTCTTTGTTTAGTCTAGAAAAGATTATCACAGAGCCAAAGATTAAGAAAGACTCAAGCCACTGTGTTCTCAGTTATGCTGAATAAAATTCAGCAAAAAGAAAAGGAGGATATGTTGTAGGAGACACCTGTGGTGCAGAATGTCCCTGGCAGGACATCTGGTGCTTGAAGCAACAAGAACAATGAAAGCAAATGTGGACTTGCACACAAGGACACATTGCAGGGAGGGTGCACACACCTGACTGATTACCAGACTTCTTGTTCTACGGACAAGAAAAAATACTTCAGAGGATATGAAAAAGGTTACTTGAGATGATATGGCTGAGAACATGAAGGTGGCTTTGAAGGCTAAATCTGAGAGTTGGCTGTAGCTTGTATCTACTAGCCTGAGAGTAACTATTATTAAATTACAGAGCTAGCATTGTTGTGAAACTTAATAAAAGGCCATGGAGATGGGGGTTGGGTGGCTAGCTTTGTCCATCCTAGTCTCCTTTATCCATGTAAATTACTCATTTCCAGACTCCGACTCATCTTCTGAACCGTCTCCGCAACAGAAACATATAAGGAACTCAGGCAACTTAATAACAAAAAAAGAAAAATTAAAAAATGGCATAGTACCTGAGTAGATAATTGTCCCAAGAGGACATACAGATGGCCAACAGAAAGGAAAAGATTCTCAACATCATTAATCTTCAGAGAAATGCAAATTAAAACCACAATATCATCATACACATGTCAGAATGGCTATCATCAATAAATCAAAAAACAACAAGTATTGGTGAGGATGTGGAGAAAAGGGAACCCTCATGCATTGTTGGTGGGACTGTAAATTGATACAGTCACTACAGAAAACAGTATAGATGTTCTTCAAAAATTAAAAATAGTACTACCATATGAGTCAGCAATTTCACTTCTGAGTATTTACCTGTGACACAATCAAGTAGACAGATAAAATAAACCACTACGTAGGCAAGAATAAAAATGGAAAAACCAGTGAGACAGTTCTTATTGTTTTCTAGGCAAGAGACGATGATGGCCTGGACTTGAGTTGCAGCCATGGAAGTGGCAGAAAGTAGCAGGATTCAGAACAAACTAGAAAGTAGAGCCAACTGAAATTGCTGATGAACTGCATGTAGAGTATGAGAGAGAAGAATCAAGATGACTGTGAAGTACTTGGCCTGAACAAGCAGCTGGGTGTAGATGCCATTCACCAAGATAAGAACAAAAACAACAAAACAGTAATAATAACTAATAGTTAAACCTTAAATGATTTTAGTAGGTACCAGGTACTTTTCCAAACACTTTACATACATTAATTAATTTAATTCTCACATATAATTTATTTAATCTTCACTAATAAGGAAACTGTGATGAATTTTTATTTTTAGGAACTTGCCCAAAGTTACATAGTTAGTCGATGAAAGTGTACTCATAACCCCTATTAAACCTGGAGCAGCATCTTTTATTTTCTTTTGTGTGTGTAGAGAGTATAATGATAAAGTAGAAATCAAGAATTTGTTTTAAGACATATTAAAATTGAGATGTATATTTAGATATCCAAGTGGAAATATCAAGTCAAAAGTTGGTTTAAGTCTGTAATTCAGAGAGGTCAACACTGGAAATGTGAATTTGAGAATCATATAAATAGTATTTAATGCTGAGACTGAGTTAAGTCACCAAATGAATGACCACAGACAGAAAATTTAAAAAGTATGATGACTGAGACTAGGGGTCTTGACCTCCAACATTTGGATGTCAAGAAGATGAGGACAGCCCCACAAAGGCAACTGAAAGCCAACAGTCTCATGTAGAAGGAAATCATGAGTAGACTATCCTAGAAACCACTTAAAAGAATCTTTTAAAAAAAGATTACCTGTATTGAAATACTCAATAATATATTGGTGAATGGAATAAGGTCCTCAATTTAGAAGACATTTAAATTATATTTTGTCAGTTAACTCAGAAATATGAGTTCTAGGAATGCACCCTAAGAGAGTTACAAGTTTATGATAAAATTTGGTTTGTTAATCAAAAAGCCAGGAGTCCCAAGATGGCAGCCACCATGAAGAAGGCAGCTACAAAAAGTGTCAATATTACTTTTGAATATCAACAAAAGATAAACAAATTTGTGCGGAACATAAGCAGAACCACAGAGCTAAAGGAAGAAATAAATGTAAAAAAGAAATCCAAAATTTAAAAGACGCTTGTAAGGCCATCATGCTTGCAGATGACAACAGCTTCAAGAAGAAATACAAGAAATGTTAGAAGAAGCAAAGAAAAATTTGCAAGAAGAAACTGATGCTTTAAAATCCAGAGTGGAATCATTTCAGCAGGTATTAGCAGATTTTAAATTTCAGTTATATCAAGAATTTGGGAGCAATATAAACCTTGAAGCTGATGAAAGTTAAACATTTTATTATACATTGTATAGTACACTTTAAATTTGTGTAATAAACTTGAATATTGTTTAAATGATAATTTCCCTTCAAATTATATGAAAAGAAAAACTTAAAATTCTTTTTTCATTTATTTAATGAAACTTGCCTATATATTACACATACAAAAAAGCCAGTTTATTCACTTATATTAGAGATATACCATTCTAACACCACTGCAGTTTGAAGGAGCTAAATGAAAAGGCAGAAACTTACCATCAGTAAAATAGTGCCCTCCCAGAATGGTATTAGTTTGAAGAATTTAGTATAGTTCAGAATCTAGTCCTTACCTGGTATAAAAATCCTAGAGGAAGTTCGACTTGAGAAGCCTGGCTCATTCAAAAGACTCATGAATGAACTCAAATGAAGGTGTTCATTTGTAACACAGATGTAACTGAAAATTCAGAAGGCATATTAATATGAAAAACCAAATCATCATTTAGTTGCTTGGCAAAAATTGAATTTTTTAAAATATGCTGTATGTGATTCATATGTCTAATGTGTATTTAATGAACATTCCTATCATAATAGCCATATGTATAGTCTTGGAACCAAATAACTCCTTTTCCTGGCAGAGTGGACATCTGCTATTTTAACCTGTCCAACATCTCTTTTCTTTCTGATAACAGTGTACTGATTTTCAGTAGACAATTTCTTCCCCTTTGCACACATTCTTGACTTATTTGCCCTGCCTTTCTGATTCCAATTGTATCTCAGAGAAATCTAATAATTGATGAGGAAAAAAGTTTTTCTTTATATATTCCAGCTAAAAAAATGAAAAATATTACTATTCTGCTACTCATAATAAAATAATGGAATTAGGCAAAAATCAATGATGTCCTCTAATGTCACAATATAATAGTATGTGCCTCCTATTAGAAAAACACAAAATACTCTATCATGTTTTTGGCAAAAAAGAAAAAGAAAAAAAAATCTGACCTGAATCTGAATATCATCAGCCCTTTATATTTAACTACAATCTGTAGAAAATATAAAGTATAGAAACATGTCAAATAAGATTACAAGAATAAAACCAGAAAAGTCACTCTTTGGAATAAAAACAAAACAATTTTTTCAACAAATAAATTATAAGAAGGAAAAGAAAGATACAAAGTAGAAATCAATAAGTTAAAAGATACTTAAATGATATATTCACTGCAGTAAATTACAAAAATTGCTCTATTCTTCACCCTACATTATGTAACGTAACTTCATAGTGCTTCTCAATCTAACACTGTGACTTAGCATTATGACTTGCTTTGACCAAAAGAATGAGATAGAAGTGATGGTGTGCCAATTCTGAGCTTACACCTCTAGAAGTTAGCATACTACTGCTTGTTCTCTCACTCTTTTGCATCACTATAACAACATGCCTTGGCTAGCCTATTGGGTGATGACAGATATGTAGATCAAGCCAAATCATCCAAGTCACTTCAGGTGAGGGCATTCTATGTAGTCTTTCAAATCAAGATACACAAATGAACCCAGACAAGATCAAAGGGGTTGCCAAGCTGACCTCAGGTATGTTAGCAATGATATTTTTTTATTTGCTTGTTTGTTTTACCTCCAAATTATTGTGGGTTTTGCTTAGTGTTACTACAGCAATACATAAATGATACATCCACCAAACTGCAATATATAGATCTTATTTGCATTTTGAGTTAAGTAAACTGTTAAGTAAATGTGAGTAAATTAATTGGGAGACCTTACACAGTGACTGGGTATTTGTTGATATTATGGAAATATTCCTTTTTCTTTTCTGTGCTGACATTATAGAGTTATGACTCAATTCTTTTTTCTTTTTGCAGTATAATGGTTTTGAAACTGTGTATTTTAAATGAGTCCTAGTTTTATAAAGATACATACTGAAATGATGACTTGGATTTGCTTCAAAATAATTTGTGGACCTGGGTGGTGATAAGGATAAGGGAATAGAAAAGACAAGATTGACTATGAGTTGGTAATCACTGAAGATGGGTGATGGCTATATGGAACTAAATTATACCATTTTTTCTATTATTAAATGGTTAAATTTTCCATAATTGAGAAGACATGCAAAAAAAAACAAATGAACAAACAAAAAAACAAAACCCTAGACCAAAAGCAAATAACAAAAAAATAACAGTATAGTCATTCATCACTTAACAATGAAAAAATGTTCTGAGAAATGCATCTTTAGGGATTTTATTGCTGTTTGAACATAACAAAGTAAACCTACACAAATCTAGATGGCATAGCCTATGGCTCCTACAAACTTGCAGAGCATGTTTACTGAATACTGAATATTATAGGCAACTGAAATACAATGGTAAGTACTTGTATATCTAAACATAGAAAAGGTACAATAAAATTACAGTACAAAAACATTTTAAAGGTACACCTGTTCAGGTAACTTACCCTGAGTAAAACTTGCAGACTGGAAGTTGCTCCTAGTGAGTCAGTGAGTAGTGAGTGAACATGAAGGTTTAGGACATTACTGTGCACTGCTGTAGACTTTATAAACATCATAGACTTAGGCTATACTAAATTTATTTTAAAACTTTTCTTTCCTCAATAATAAATTAACTTTAGCTTACTATAACTTTTTTTTACTTTATAAACTAATTTTTTAAACTTGACTTTTGTGTTACACTTGGCTTAAAACACAAACACATTGTACAAAAATATTTTTTCTTTATATCTTTATTTTATAAGCTCTTTTCTATTTTTTTACTTTTTAAACTTTCTGTTAAAAATTAAGACACAAATATACACATTAGCCCAGGCCTATATAGTGTCAAGATAATTAATATCACTGTTTTCTACCTCTACTTCTTGTCCTCCTGGAAGGTCTTCAGGGGCAACAGCACCTTGGAGCTGTGACCTCCTGTGATAACAATGCCTTCTTCTGGACCACCTCCTGAAGGACCTGCCTGAGGCTCTTCTTGAGGAGACATCGCTCTTTTCAAAAACAAGTCTGTGGTGGCTTGTTTCTTTTTTTCATCATAGATTTGCTTGTTAGCAGATAATGCCCCATGAACTTTACTCTCTATTAATGAAAACTTTTGGTGTTGGGTCCATGTTTTCAAACTTTTTAAGAAACTAAGATTGATTTAGCTCATACTATATGGAAAGAGGATGAGATTAACTTTCCCTGAGTCACTTAGGCTGTAAGAGAGTGTGGTGGATACTGGAACAGATTTAGAGTCCCACTAAGTAGAAGAAAGAGTGATGGATGCTCTCTATATACAAGCATTTGTGTCTGCTATTGGACAGCAACATGAAAGTTATAATATCTTCTTTCAGCAATAGTCCCAAATAAAATAAGGATAAGACACTTCTCATACTAAAGAAAAGATTATTTCTCTAGGAAGATAAGCAAAAACCCTGCACTGTGTCACACTGAGGACTATTAAGAAAGGCTAAGGAAGATGGGCTCCTATCAGGAAAAAGAGGCCATTCTATTAAAGAGAGCGGAAAGTACTATCTCTTCAAGTGGGTTATGAGAGAGAAAGAACCTGACTACCTGAGACATGATAGTGATCCAGAAAGAAAATAAGAGAAAGAATGCAAGGAAAACGTCTCAAGGCTTCTGGCCTATGAAGATATGTTCTCTCTCTCTTTGGCTGTTAGTAATTTTATTGTTAAAACATTACCTTATGCAATGTTCCCTATGCAGCTCAGAGATGGGCTCAGGCTCTTTTTTTGTTGCTGCTGGTATTTGAATTTTTTAAAAATACATTTTTTCTGTATACTGCAACAAAAGCAAGCAATAATGATTTTAAATTGATTTTATTTAGGTAATTTAATTCCAATAAAATTCACCAATTTTGTTTACCACATGATGAGTTTTTAAAGTATAAAGTTCTGTAATCAACATTCCCATCAAGATATAAAACATTTAACACATCCAAAAAAGTTCTCTCTTAGTATTTTGATATGCACTCTTCTAAAATATGGCCTTAAAAAGTTTGCCAACATCAATTCCATGAGTGGACTCTCATTAGATTGCACCAAAGATAATAATTACACCTCTTGCTAGTGTTGGTTCAGGAATTAATATGATAAAGAATTACCATTCTCTTCTGGTCCTTACAGAGTAACTAATACTGAAAGACATCTTACCATAAGCAAATAGAAAACTGGACAAAATTAATCAAAGAACAGTTTTCTAACTTTAGACAGTAAGTCATATAGGACGGTGATTCCTTATGTTTACCCCCAATTTTAGCCTAACAGAACTGTCCAGACTGCAAAGTGGGAGTTATAAGCTATGTAGAGGCTTATCTACAGAGCTGAGGAGGCAGAGCTCTGAGTTTGGGAGGCTGAGTGGCTGAAATTTGTGAGGTAGAGTACCAGAGAGAAGGGAACAGAACTAAGCAGAGAAAAAAATGTCAGGTCTAGGGTTTTCGCCAAATCCTAAGGTACCACATATCTGGTCAAAGAACGACTGCAATGAACAAAGCAAGTATTAGGTCGCTGTAAGCTGAATATGTACTGGGAACATTTGAATTGTGACCTATCAGAGTAGCCAGACCTCATGAACTCTTGAGACACTCAATAAAAGCCCCAGAAAAGCCACAACTTAGTCTATTTTCCTTAGCTTCCTTTAATAATCTTCCACTTAATTACTGCAGTACATGTCTTAGTTTTCCTTCTAGAAAAGTAAGTTTTCTTTAGTATCAAAAGTGTTTTATCCACACTTAAATTCTTTGCCACAAATTCCAAAACTAACACAGAAAGAAAAATCCAAATAGACTGATATCTATTAAGTAAATTAAATTGTAATTAGAAATGTTCCTACAAAGAAAATGATAGTCACATTTGCTGCTTCACCTTGATGGAGAATTTCCTTAAACTGTTAAGGAAGACATAAGACCAATTTCACAAAACTCTCAAAAGGAAGAGAATAGAGAACATTTTTCAAGTCATTCATGAAGCCAGTATAACCCTGATATCAAAACCTACTAAGTCACCTTACAAAAGTGCAGACCAATAACCCTCAAAAATATAAAGGTAAAAGTTAACAAAATTGTAGCAAATTGAATACATCAGAGTAGAAAAAGAATCATATATCACAGCTAAATTGAGGTTTATCCCAAGAACACTAATTTAACATTTTTAAATCAATATAATTCATCATATCAACATAATAGAAGAGAACAATCATATAATCATCTCAATAAATGCATTAAGTGAAATGAGCAAAAACTATCATCCATGACTAATAAAAACTCCCAGAAAATTAGAAACAGAAAAAAATAAAACTGATATAAAACATTTGCCAAAAAAAAAATCCTATTGTTACAAAATTCTGAATGGAAAATAAATAAGCATGTTGCCACTAAGATCAGGAAGAAACTAAATCATCTATGCAACATAAAGAATTGTCCTAGCAAGTACAATTAGGCAAGAAAATAATTGCAAAGAAAGAAGTCTACTGCCTTTAGTTACAGATGACACTATTACATAAATAGAAAATTCCATATTTTTACTTTCCATTCCCCTAGCGAGGACCACCTAGGTTGCCTCTAAATCCCAACAGTGATGAATATCCTTATAGATGCACATGTAGGAAAATGTTTGTGTGATATATACCCAGAAATGGGATTGCTGGTTCATAGAGTACAGTCATACTTATACTATTAGTTTAATTTCCAGAAATACTGTACCAGTTTCCATTCCAACCATCAGTGAATCGTTTATTTTGAACTTAAACTTATTTTAAATGTATTCTGTCATTTAAAGTGGCAGAATAATTTATTGAAATAATAATTTTGTTTTGTTTCTGGATACTCTCCATTTATACTCATGAGGAAGAAAGGAAGGAGGTGGGCAGGCTTTGATTTCTAAGGTATCGTCCCTTGACAGAATCTAAGGAACAATAAGCAACCAGATTAGGTTTCAGAGCCGGAGGACTTGCTGCCAGGCAGAAATTCAACATCATGAACACAGCCCCTAAATAGGTTTTTATGCTTCAAAGGTCTAGGTCCATGTGGAGAATTAAAGAAGCTTGGAAAGAAGCAAAGAATAGAGCTTTATGGAGTGTGATCTGGCTAATGGTTGTTGATTCTCTAGGAGTGCAAATTTGCCATGGGTGTCAGGACTGATCCTGCCCACACTGCCTGTACAGTGAAAATACTACAGAAGTCTATAATTAGGTAACTGCTATACTCCTGGAGTCTAAGTGAGAGTCTCTCTGGTTAAACTTCGTACAGTGGAAATGAAGCCCAAACTAGAGTGATTAACCTTGACCTGACTGTTGTGTTGGTCTTTAAGGACCTTTTAAGTCACCAGGGTTCTTGTAAAAACTAAGCGAGGAAAAGGAGTTTGCAAACAAAATGCCTGATAATGAACTTTCAAGCAATTTTAGCAGATGGCACACAATTTGGACCAAAAAAAAAAGAGTCCCAAAGAGTGTACTCCAAGAATCTCTTCCCTTATCTCTGCATCCTCTTTCCCTTGTTTTCCTCATAGATATCTATAGCTTTCAATGCCATCTGTATGTTGATGATTTCTATTTTTATATATAATTAGTGCATGTACACATTCACATTGTACATATTCCCTATTACCAAATCCTTTACTTCTTCATTGCACTTATCACTGTTTAACATATTTGCTCTCTGTTTTCCCATTTAGATTGTACATTAACCAAGGCAGGAATAACATCTTTTTACCAAATGCAAACCTATTTATGCACAACATGATTAATAAACATGAATGAATGAGTTGTGTTCCTAGAGTTATGGAGCAATTCATATTGTTATATAAAAATGAAAAACACTTCATAAAAGTTTATCCCATTAATCATGCCATACTACTCTCTTTATTAGCAATCCTAGAGCATAGGTGCCTCTTTCTCCTTTACCCCATCTCTACTATTATCTCTGATGCACAGAGAACCTTCTCCCATAAAAATGCAACTATGTTAATGCTCTAATATTGACTTTTGAAAAAAAATTGTTTGCTTTATAGGTGGTTCACTTAAAAAAATAAGCATTCACCATCTAAATAAAGAGTCTGAAATAGATTTCTTGGGGCAGCAAAATTTACAAGAACCCAGCATAGGGTGAGGGAGAGAGCTAGGGAATAGAGACAATAAAAGGACAGAGGGCAAAAGACTCAAAAAGAAGATATTTCTTGGTATCCATATGATGATTACTGTTTGGACCGAAAGGTAATCCAATGGTAACAGAAAATAAATGTTTCACATCATTCTCTTGACTATGAGTATATCTGTAACAAACCATTCATAAGATTAGATTTTTTTCTTGTAATATCTTGTCTCAACAATTGTCAAACGTTTCTGGACAAAGTTACTGTCTAAAACAAATACTCTGGTTCCTCAACTATCATTTTGCTAACATCTGCCTTAGGAACTGCATGGTATCCACAATCATAATTTAATTTCCCACCATTCTATTTCAGATTAGAATAAATATCACAAAGAATGGGATTAATATGTAGAAGAAAGCTAGGAAGTAAGAAGACAAGCAATGGGTATTTCAGAATCTGCACTTAAGCCAGAAGCTAGGGAGAAGGGTTTTCAGGTCCTGTCTGCTCTTCAGTGCTGGGGTTTTCTTACTAGACAGCAGGTAAAACAAAAGGTAATGCCTGGCATCTTCTACTTGGCTTTGCATGGTACCCCAAGCTTAAAATAGGTTTACAGATAATGAATGCCACGGCATTGCTAATTTATTTAAATGAATAGTTCTCATCCATGATTTCCCCATCTATTCCCAGCCAGCTAAACTGCTTGAAGCAGAGAACATGCTGATGGTTACCAGACTATTACTAATACTCTTAGATTTAACTCATTAAAATGATTTTGGAGTCTTTCAGTACAATCAGCATGGCCTGTTTGTCACTATTTCTATTTTTATTTTGGGGGGATATCACCTAGAAGGGCTGAATTGTTTTATAGCAAGTGATTGCAACTAAGTGTGAGGAAATGTGCAGAACAATCTTCTTAAGCTTTTGCTACATTCTCAAGAATAGTAGGAAATAGTGCTGAGGATTTTAAACTCAGACCTGGATTTGCCAAGGGGAAGTCATTTAATCATTCTGAGCACTGGCTCTCTCATCAGTAAAACTGTAACAATAATACATATGTTGCAAGATTATTGTTAACATTAGAAGCAACATATATCCAATACACAAGGCATTTCATAGGTGGTTAATGAATGATACTTGTTATTATGGTTATCAGAAGTTTGGCAAAAAAATAAAATCCTCATTAAATTATATGAATTTTTCTAATATATTTCCAGGATTGTATTAAAAGTTTACAGATACAAGCACAGTAGCAGTCATATTGATATCAAGTAACATAACTAGGCAGAAATAATGCCTATAATAAAGTGATGCTCCTCTCAGTATTGGGAGAGTTGGCTTAAGAACCATGAATGTAAGTGAAGTGGAAGAGATTCTCTTGTCTGCTATAATAGCATAACTTATAGCAAACCAATAAATACTTGCATCAAGAAAAATTAGCAAGAAAAAGATTTTTTTTTTAAATCTCTGTTTAAAAGCATTGAGAACTACTGAGGCAGCCAGAACGTAAAGGGCCATGATGCTAAAGAGCAATGAAGCAGAGAAGTGAGCTGAGAAGTTCCCTCTTGGGAAATTTACTAATTCTTAGTGTAGGCTAAAAGGCTAAGAATCTGTGTAGTTATTAAGAAGCAAAGTAGTTGAAAGTTTCCAGTAATTGTATGAGGCAGAAAAGACAAAAAGTATAGCCCAGAGTCAGCAATATGGCAAGGACGAGGGAGAGGCAACCCTGACACACAAATTTTTAAGATACACAAAGCAAGAGGCTAAGAATCTAAGTAGGATGCCACTTAAAAACAGAGCAGGGTTCTTGATGGTCTAATAATGCCAAGTAGATAAAAGGAAGAGTCTATAACCCAGCAAAAAGAGGCCCTAATATACACCCCAGCCATTCAGACCTTTGGAGAACTATATCCAGTTGTATATTTGTGGCAAACCAGTTGTATATTTGTTTAATAAAAGTTACAACACAGATGATTCATAGTAATTCAGTAATTGAACAAATTAAGGTGATCTGACTCCCACCCTAGCTTTCTCACAGAGAACAGGGTGAACCTCCTTTCTGAGGGAAGATAAAAGCATCTGGAACCTATGTAATTTTTTCATATAAAGTATCTGTCATTTAATGAAAGATGACAAGGTATACCAAGAAATAAAACAAAAAGAAGACTCAGATGATATAAACAGACCTTCAGATTACCTAGATTGATCAGAAATTTCTGCAATGATGAACATGTTTTATGCATGGGCTGTCTGACACACAGTGACTATATACATGTGGCTACTGTGTACCCAGCATGAAGAACTACATTTTTAAAATTTATTTCAAATAATTTGCAATCATATTTAAATTTAAATAGCTACATATAACCTAATGATTACTGTATTAGCTGCACAGCTCTAACCACTAATAGAATGCATAATTCTTATGCTGATAAATGAAAAAGATAATAAAAAATATTTAGTCAATTAATCAAACAAAGGAGGAAAAAAGCAACGTAGATCAAATGAGACAGAAACAGTGTAATTGTCAATATATACCCAAATATATCAGTAATTATGTAAATTACAAAAAAAGAACATATATTTCAATAGAAAAACATCAGACAGAAAAAAGAAACAAAATTTAACTATATGCCGTTTACAAGCAGTACACATTCAATTACTAAAATTTCTTTAAATATTGCTTCTCCGCCACTCTCTTTTCTCCTTTAGAACTCTTATCATATTAGACAGATGCTCACCCCATTCAGTCTATCCTACTCGTGTTACCCTTTTTTTCCTATTTTTCACTTATTTATTAACTTTTACTGCATTTTGGTTAATTTTCTCTGCTCTTTCTCCCAGTTCAGTAATTCTAATTTTTGCTAGGACCTAATTATCGTTTAACTCTTCCATAGAATTTTTAAGCTCAATGATTTCATTTCTAGGAGTTTTTTTAAACTGTTTTCCAAATTCACATATTCTAATATCATAATATCCTATTCTTCCTTTTTGGTTTTTACTTCATCACTTGAATAATGTTACATATAGTTACTTTATAGTATCTTTAAGATTGTTCTATTCTCTCAAGTCTTAAAGTTATAATATTCCTCTTTATCATGTCTAATTATTGTCTCTCATGGTAAATTATTTTCTATGGTTTATAAATTTTAATCACTAACTCTTCTTGGGAGTTCCTTATTGTCTTGGACTGTTGGAAGTGTTGCTAAAAAGTTTGCTTCGCTGGACATTTTAGAATTTCACTGGTGTGAAAGATGAGAGTTCATATTAAAATCCTAGGAAGAAAGAAGAAAATCTGCATATGGAAAAAAGCCTGGAGCTTTGATTTCTTAGGGAAATTTTCTTTATGTCTGGTTTTCCTGTTTAGTTTTCCTAATCTTTTTCACTAAGAGACAGCAATTCCAAATTCCTGCCTTTAATACAGGATTCTAACTTTCTGTCTTACGCAACTCAAATCCTTGTCTTTCTGCCTTACACAACTCAAATCCTTGTCTTCTGTCCCCAACGGAGCTTTGGAAATATAGCCTCTAGCTCCACCTTGGGACTCTATTATCCAGTCAGTAGCATCCTTGATTCATTTGTACAACAGTCCATCTACTTCAACTGACCCAGTAAAATCCACATGTTTTGGATAGATGCAATGGTCTGAATACATCCTTAGTCAACTAGAAAGTTGAGCACTGAAGAGAATATCTCAAAACCATACTAATTTTCACACTTACCAAATATGAGCTCTCATCTTGGCTGAACCCTAACTCATAGTGTCAATCCTTGACTCACCTTTGGTCAGTTTGCTCTCCCACACTGAATAATACTTTTTTCTAAAGCTCCTACTCAAAGCAGATAAACTTGTTTCCTGTTACATCAAGAAAAACAGGCCCATGAAGCACGATGTTTCTTAAAACTCGGTTTCCATGCATACAGTCACATACATCTCCACCTACTTTTCTTTAAGCTCAGAAGTTTAGTGTCCCAACTTCAGTTTAATGTGAACTCCTTTATCTCTGAGCTTCCTCTTGTTTCTTTCTTCTGTGAGGTCTTTTCACCAATATCCTCTCCTGTTTCTTCAGTCTCACTGGCTTCTTTCTTATAGCTGGTAAACATACTCAATTGTCTTTCTCTTCCTAAAGATTAAAAAAAAGTCTGTTTTCTCCCAGAGTCCTCATCAAACTAATGTCTGAACTCTTTCTTCTCCTTCTCACTGAAAACATTTAGAAGTATTATTTTTTTTCTTCCTGGCTGTACTTTCCAATCATTTCCAACACCCTGTAATCTTGTTTCTGCCCAACCACTTTACCAACAAAACATTGCTATTACTTTGGTCAACAATACTCTCCTGCTTGTCAAATCCAACAGACAGTTTTCAGTATATATTTTACAGAACCTCTCCATTACACATGGCCCCGGAGATCATTCCCTCATTCCTATTTCTTCTTTCCAAAATCTCCTATTTCCTTTTTCTCTCATGACATTATACCCTCAGGTTCTCCCATCTCTGTCAATCACTTCTGTATCTTCTATGTCACATTTCCCAAGGTGCTCTCCTCCACCCAGTACTCATCATAAGCAACATGCTTTCTCTGCTAGACCTCACAATATATTTCACTGACAATTTAATGACCAATGAATTCAATTCTTTAGCAAATGCTGGATATTTTTGTCAAACTCATACCCATTCACTTGCAGCTGGACATTGTCTTCTGGTCATCCCACAGGCCTTATTCTCCATATGTCCCAAATCAAACTCATCATCTCCATGATAGAAGTGCTCCTGCTCTGTATTCTCTACTTCAGTTGGAGATACCATTATTCACTTGTCACTGGAAGCTGAAAATAATTCTGGACTCTTCCATTCCTAATACCCTTCACATCTATGTGCAGTAATATAGATGGCATGGTGATTGAGAAATTGTACTGAACAGTTTCCTGCTCTTGACTCATTAACTGTATCAGGCAAGTTATTAGATGGAATCTCACATAGTTCAGTCTACTACTGAATCTTTTTAAGTTTATCTTTTTCCTTATCTGTATAATGGGAAAAGGTATGGTACAATTACACAGAAAATTGTTGTTAAATAAGGTAATACATGCAAAGCATTTAGCCTCTTGCTTAATAAGAGCTCAATAAATGTAGTTAGTTTTATCAAACTCAGCAAGTCCTAACTATTAGGACTTAACTATAAATTTAAAATAACTTAAATTTATCTCCTCTATCTCATCATTATTTATTACTCATTCATTCATTAATTTACTTAACAACTTTTGATCAAATAATCACGTATTCTGGGTACTATAATAGACCTCAGGAACTCATGATGAACAGATGTGGCTCTGCTCTAGTGGTACTTTCAGAATGGAGGGGAGGACAGACTGTTATACAGCAATTAAATAAAAGTCATAAAAAGTCATTCTAGGGATTGCTCTAGAGAATATATTAGCAAGAGAAAATATTTTCCATGTCCCATCTCCCTCCCCTAGGGTCCTGGATGGAAGGAACAACAAACACATCATAATCCCAGAGATGAGAGAACTATTAAAGAAACTCCTGCCAGAGTGATCTATCTAAACCACAATTCTGACTATGTCACTCACTGTATAAACCCTTCTGTCTCTTTGTAACCTTCAGGGTAAAGTTAAGCTCCTTAAAATGACAAGAGTTTATCCCACTTCATCTCTTAGCACTCATTCTTTCTCTTATTTTATGTTTCAACATTACTGAAGTATTTATATTTCTGTATATGTGCCATTTAAAAAAATGTTTCTATGTCTTGCTCCTGTGGCCCCCAAAACTTCTTTCGCTTTCTCTCTGCTTCAGTAACTCTTTATACTAGCTGGGATTCTTGTGGCTGCAAAGAAAAGAAAGCAAACTCAAACAAGCTTGAGAAAAAAAAAGAAATTTATTATAAGGATACTGGGGTGTCTCATGAAACAGAAAGGCAGGAAAGTGGCTGATCATCTATTGTAGGTAACATGAGAACTGGAGGCTTGAATGCTGGATGATGGGTTTTCTCCACAGCTTATCTTTGCTTCTCTCTGTATATGTATATGTAACTTAGACTGTTGTTATTGTTTTTCCTCTGCCAAACAGCAGAAAACAAAGCAGTTCATAGTTCTCAAGGTTCCCTGGGTCTCATGTTGAAAAAAACCTAGGGAGGGACACTGACTCAGCATGTTTTAGGTGTCTACTTGTGAATAAAAATTTGTGGTATCGATACTGAATGACTGCTCTTACTGTAATCATGTGGATGGCGGAGGGAAGCCAAAAAAAAGAATTCAGAAATTCAGTTTAAGAAATATGTTGAATAGACTACATTCCTACTCAGCCTTTATGACTTATCTCAAGGAGGCCTTCCTCCAGGAAGCTCTCCAGGTTGTCTAATGTTGCTGATGTAGAACAGGGCAAACTTCCCCAAGCGATGGGGAGACCAACCCCTCACTGAGACAAGATGGTCCTTAGGCAGAGAGTGAAGAAAGAATTCAACACACATGCCAAAGTTAGAGTCAAAAGGAAAGTTCTTTAGAAAAAAGGTAACACTCCACAGACAGAGGTAACAGAGGTAACACTCTCAGACACAGAGTGAGAGAGACCTAGAGGGGATTGGAAAGATAGTGAGTATTGGTGAGAGCCAGTATTCAGGGAATTCAATTTATATAACATTCTTTAGTTCTTTTGAGTTATTGTTTAAAAGACTTTGTCAACCCATTTTCTTTAATATGGACATACAGTGAGGAAGGGGAAGGGTAAATAACTAAGAATATGTAGAGTGAAAGGCCTGCTGGCAGTTCCTAGCCTTTAATCCATAGGTTACTCATGGTTTAGCCATAGACTCTTGGATCCTGTTTCCCTGTCACAGATGTGGGGAATGGGTTGTTAGTAATCCAGCAGAAATCTTTCTTTGTTATGAAGGTGTCCTCCTGGCCTGGCTACAAGGTTGATCAGCACATTGTAGTCTCTGAATGTGGCTTGATTAACATTTTTAATTCTTTTGCCTCCTCCATACATTATTGTCATTTTCAATTATCTTTTTTTGTATCAGTTTCTTATAAACTCTTTCAGGATAAATGTGTATCATATTCAGTTTTATACCCTAAACTCTGAAGATATAAAAACAAATCAATAAATAAGGTGTAAATTTATTGAAGATTCAGGAGAAAATGAGGAGGTGATTACCTCAACTAACTGACACATGGATTTTATTTCTAAAACTCTAGCTATAAAAAACTATCATTTCAAACTTTCTTTGAAGCCAGTATACAATTATCCTATTATACAACAAAATTAAGTGACTAATGAGATAATTCCAAACTTATTACATTATTACTTCTCTGAAGCAATTATTAGAAGTAAAAGAATATATCTAATTTGATTATATATATTTAAAATCACTAAACTAACCCAATATTATGGAGAAAAGCATGTGAAAGCCATACAAATAAACTTCTATTATGCTTCCAAATCCAGATCATTTGATAGCCTATTGACCAGTAAGTTAAATAAAACTCTAATTTATTGATAAAATAACTCTCTGCCCTCCCCAAAAGTACAGGAAAATGTACCACCACTGTCAAGGAATACATCAAATACATGGGGAAAAAATGAACAAAAGGTAAAAACTGTAAGGAGACTCTTGGTGAAAACTGCTCTCCCTCTGCTGGCTCCTCAGCGGTATTGCTCTTTGAAACTCTGCTTAGCTAAAGGCCCAAATGAAGGTTCTCACACGGAATCCTCAAAAGATTTCGAATTGTGCATATTGTCCATCTAAATAAGCACCTCTCTCGAGTCAAAGCATCCCCAGTAAAACCATCAGTACCTTCTCTTCCTAGCACTAAGAATGGCTAATATAGAAAAGACAGTATCATGTAGACTCTAATGGCTTAAGTCTTAATTTTCCAAGAGAGTAATTCAATAGAAAAGAGTTATATGTAATATTTTATTTTCTCGTTTCCTAAGAATATGATCCTTACTTATAGATTGAGATTTAGCCTGATAGATGGGGTAAACACTCCATTCTGAATTAGAAGACCAGGAGTTGAGTCTTGGCTTTCTCTATTACTTACTGGTTATGTAACCTTTACTAACTGTTTAATATTGGTTGTGTAATATTACCATTTCTAAAACTGAGTTTCAACAACCTCTAAATGAAGCTATGCAATAGAATTGTTGGGTCCTTTTCTAGTTCTAATATTTTATGGTTGTAAGTGCTGTTGAATTACAGGATTTTAATAATTTATTTCTGCTTTTTTAAATGTCATCTGGGTCATTCTCAAACATAAGCAAAATGGTTAAAATCATTCCTGTCATCATCAGCTTCCTTCTCTGATATCGTTCCAAACACACTGCAGACACCCAACTGAATCTTAATTGATACAATAATGATCATGATGGCAATGAAAAGCCCTGGGATTTTAATGTGAGCCAAATTCTCTCCTGGTTATATGGCTAGTATTTTGAGAAGCAGCTGTGAACAGATCTGTATTTCCTTCCCCACGCCACCCCCACAACCGTCTGAAATCTTTGCTTCGAACAAAAAAATCAAAAGCTAAAAATGTTGTTTCAATCTGTCCTACTGTCCAGTCATCAGTTAGATTTTCTATGTCATATTTCTTTAATTCAATTGACTCTTAAATATTGTTGCAGGAAATAATACAAAGTGGTGAGAGGGAAGCCAGGAGATAAAGGTTCAAATAACAACTCCACTTCTCAGTTTAACATCCTGTTTTCAAGATTCAAATATCATGTCATGAATGAGAGTATGTATGATTACTAGCATTCCCCCAAATATAATTGCAAGTCCATATAGTAGCAAGAATAATTATAGCTATCTGTTATTGAAAGCTTACAGCGTGCAGGGCATATGTATGGAGATATATACATATATATTGAAGGGTATTGTGATACACAATAAAAAAAACTTATATTTGGTGGTGGGCTCCTTCTCTGGCACAGAGCTCCTAAAATCCTTAGAATTTCCTAAGTGATAAGGGTGATAAAGGTGTCTTTGTTATTCATAACAAAACTCTTGCAACAATACAAAGTTTATGTTAATGAGAAGACTACTGGCTCCTCCAAAAAGAAGGGGGACTAGTTGTGAAGGGAACCAGCCAGGTGATTAGAGAGTTGAAACTTTAGGCCCCACCCCACCTCTAAGAGGGGAAGGGGGCTAGAGATTGGGTTCTATCACCAAGGGCCAATGAATAATAAATTATGCCTACTTAATAAAGCCTCCACAAAAACCCAAAGATGGGGTTCAGAGAGCCTCCCGGGTTTGGTGAATGAATACATATATGGTTCTGGGAGAGTGCTGTACCCCAGAGAGGGCATGGAAGGCTCTGAGCCTCTTCTCACATACTTTGTCCTATGCATTTCTTAGATCTGGCTGTTCCTAAGATATATTTTTCTAATAAACCAGTAATGTAGTAAATAAAATAATTTTCTAAATTCTGTGACTTGCTCTAGCAAACGAATTGAGAAGGGGGTCATGAAAACCTCTGATTCATAGGTGGTGGGTCTTAAGCACAGGTAACAACCCGAACTTAAGATTGGAGTCTGAAGTGGGAAGGGAGTAGTCTTGCAGAACTGAACCCTTAACCAGTGGGATACGATGCTATCTAAGGTAGATTGTGTCAGAATTGATTTAAATTGTAAGATATCCAAGCTGGTTTTATAGAACTTCATGGGTGGGAAACCCACACATCTGGTGTCAGAAGTAAAGGTGTATATAGTCTAAAGAAAAATACAAGAGGAATGTGTTTTTTCCTTAGAGGTCTATGTGTGTACACACACACACACACACACACACACACACACACACACATATAAAAAATGTAGAAATATATACACACACATACAGTTACACACAGTCTACCATAGTGCCTGGCATATAGCTAAGCTCTCAATAACTGGTAGCTATAATAATTCTTATTAATACATATATATGTTAAAGAACAAAATCAGATGAGTATATTTTAAAGATCTTATTGGCTTTATTCATGAATCAGGCAGCATACAGTCTAGCAGATAAGAAGTTCTGAGGAATTGTACAAATAAAAGGATTTTATAGGCAGAAAGGAGCAAGAACGGGGAAATCATATGAGGCATTTGCTCATTGGTTAAAGAGAGTTATTTCCCTATATGCAGCAAGGGAAGTCTTGGAGCCTAGTTAGGTAACTTGTGTTGAACAGGCCTAGTTACCGCTGATTGGCTGGCCTATGCTTCCTTTTCTGGGAGAACACAGCATAGAAACTTAGTTAAGTTTTGATTTCCTAACATGGGGCTTAGCATGAGCAATTCCATCTTGGGGCTAAGCCAGTTATTTTGACATATCACACACACACACACACACACACACACACACACACACACACACACTCACTTATTCCCAACAGCATATAAGACAGATGATATTATCCTTATTATATAGAAGAGATTTGAAGCTTAGAGTAACTTCAATAGGTTATCCCACTAGCAGGTGGCTGAACCAAAATTTCAAGGCAAACATCTAATTTCAGAACCCACATAATCAGAGTTTTGTTTTGTACCCCAACTGGTATATTGAAGCAACTTAGCTTTAGAAAATAATTACTTATCATCCTTCAGAATAACTATAATGAAAACCAACAATAATGACTGATAATCCCAAGTGTCAGAGAATGCATTTAGCAGTATAAATTGATACAATCACTTTGGAAAACTCGCATTATCTACTCAAACCGAACAGACACATTGCCTATGATCCTAAAATTCCACTATCCACTATATATCCAAACAAAAGGATGAATATACATGCACCAAAAGACAGAATATTTACAGCAGCATCATTTGTAAAAGCCACAAATTAAATCAACCCAAAATCTATCAAAAGTGAAACAGATCAAATAAAATGTTGTCATCTTCATGTAATAGAAATACAATTCATTGATCACAAAGAACTACTGCTAAACACAATAGGGATGGAGTTCACAGACATAATTTTGCTACAATCACAAATTCAAAAATAGGCAAAACCAGTGTATGGCGAAAGAAGTTAGAATGGTGGTTACCTTCGGTGACAGGTGACAATAATTGGGAGGCTGCATAAAGGAAGCTTCTGAAATACTGGAAATTTCTTGACCTGGATAGTTATTACACAGATGTAAAAATTCATCAAACAATAGACTTAAGACTTGTATACTCTTCTGTGATATATTTCAACATGAAAGCTTCAAAAAAAAAACAATTTCTAAAAATCTATCCTCTTTAATTTCCCACATCCCCTTTCAGAACACCATGCCATCTCATCCCAAATTTGGGACCCATTCCATGCCAATGTTCCGTGCTTTTCCCAATTCTTGGTTCTTTTGGACATCACCAAGTGTCTTTTATGTGAAGCCAAGATTTATCCACCAACTGACATCTTAAATTTTAGTTCTACCCTCTGACCACAAGCCTTTATTCTTCCAATTCTATCACTGCTGTCACCTCCTGATCTTTTATTTTGATTTTGAGAGCTCAGGTTCTCTTCAACTCCACATAGAAATCAGCTTTCCCTGTTTTATTTGTTTCCAAAGTTTATCACTTTAACCATTCCACTTACTCAGCTAACAGTGTAGGCTGTTGGAATACTACAATAAACCAAACAGCATGGTGTCCTCTCATGACTCTTACCATCCTGTAATATTTCCTTGACAAAATTCTAAATTCCCTTGTCCTTCTGATGCATGTTATTGACAATTCCTCTACCTCACATTAATCCAGTTGTATGACTTCACTGGTACCATACAAGGACACCTATGCACTAGAAGTTGAAATTTTCACATCATAGATTTATGTCTTTACATATGTGTGGTCTCTAACTTCATATAGACCTTAAATGTTGTTTTTATATGTCACTAGTTATTTCTTTATTTCCCCTAATCTTTAACTAGAATTGAGCATTTCATTTACTTACAAATGCAAGTATTTAATACTGACCTAAGGGCTTAATAATTAAGGAAGTGGTCATACATTACCAGAGGATAAGGAAAGAAGAACTCAAGACCGGTTTGAATCAAGGAGAAAGAGAAAAGGTCATTTTAAAGAAGTGAAGATTCGCACAGTTACAATACTACAGTATTAATAGTAAAGCTTCTTGAAAATGATATGGTAGCTGTTATCAAACTTCTCACTCTTGAACTGGGTATATTCTGACTTCTACCCTCCACTTCATTGGAAGAGCTCTTATCACACCATCTATGACTACATTATTAGTGTAGCTAAAGCATACATTATAGTTCTTTTCTTACTTGACACTATATAGTTATGGTATCCAACATGGTAACCACTAGCCACTGTGCCTACTGTGTACCTGAAATGTGGCTAGTCCAAACTGAGAGGCACTGGAGATATAAAATACATATCAGAGTTCTAGACTTAATATGAAAAGAAAGGATAACACACTTTATGAATAATTTTATATCAATTACAGAGTAAAATGATGTTTTAAACACATTGTGTTAAACAAAACAAATTTATAAAATTAATTTCACCTATCTTTTTACCTTTCTAATAGTGCTACTAGAAAATTTACAATTACATATTTGACTCTCATTATATGTCTAATGGCCAGTACTATTCTATAGCAATCTCTTGTCCTGATAAAGTCCTGCATTCAACAATTTCCTTCCTTAGTATGTGGGACTCTACTCTTTCCTAGTTTTCTGGCTACCTTAATGTCTGCTTCTTCCCAAACTTCCCTTCTGAGACCTAAATCTATTATTCACAAAGTTTAGCATGCGGCAAAATCACCTAAGTGCTTGCCAAAAATGCAAATTCTTGGAGTGTGATGACGTACTACTGAAAGGGTCACAAAGATGTAGTAGTGGGTTAAGGTTAAGAGCCTATGTGCTAATCGCCGTGTCTCGCTTCTGGACACCTGCTTGCTTGAAAAGTTATTGTTTGACTATTACCCCTGGGAACCTAACAGTTACCCATGGGAACATAACATTCTAACATAAGCTTTCTGCTTCTGTACCCCCGCTTGCACAACCCACCTTTAGGTTGACAGGTAGAGAATAGAAGAAATATTAGACCTTTGTGATTTAGACATAATGAAGAATGAGATTTTGGGCTTAAAACCCTTGTACCTTTATGTTTCAGGGCTGCTCCTTTGGAAGGACAGCCGCCGGCTAATAAACTGCCTCTAATATCAGAGCACTCAGGTTGAGTCTGGTTATTCCGGTCACAACGGGAGCTTATCTGTAGCGAACTCTGCCCTAGTACTAACATTTACCGAAACTCTGATCTTCAGCTCAAATTTCTCTCATCTCTTGCCTCTTCTTTCCAACTTACTGCGCTTCACTAGGATGCCTTAGACTTAACATAAACAACATGTAATTCCCTGTCTCTATTCTCTCTAGACCATTTCTCTTTTGTCCTTCCAATTACCCAAACTAGAATCTTAAAAACACCCTATACTTTTTCCTCATATCTATATCTAATCAGTTACAAAATCCAATTAAATCTGCTTGCTTAACTTCTATCCTCTCTATGCTTTCTCAATTTCCTTAGTTGGAGGTTTTTCTATCTTGGCACTATTGAAAGTTTGAACCAGATAGTTCTTTGGTGAGGACTTGTCTTGCCCACTGCAGGAAGCTTAGCAATTTGCTCCACTAGATATCAGTAGCACTCCCTAGCTGAAACAACAGAATGTATCTTCAGACATTACCAAATGTCTCTGAATGTCTTGTGGGGCCAAAGGGTGGGGTGGGGGCAAGGGGAGTGGAGAATCACCTCTCACATCATAGAGCCACTAACTTGACTGAGGCTCTCATTATTAATCACCTGCATTAAGGCAAAAGATTCCACTTGGCCCTCCTGCCCAGTACTATACCCTTTCCCTATTCTCTACACTCCTTACGATTTTAGTTTACTTCAGGATAAAATCTAGTATTTCTAACATGGCATTAAAAGAGCAGTATCTGTCCTCTATTTACCTCTCTAGCTTCCTGCTCCAGCTATATATAGCCATTAATTATATAAATGTCTAACCATTGTACTGTACACCTGAAACTAATATAAAATAATAAAAAGAAAAATGTTTCCACATATTTTCTGATTTGAAAATAGACGTTCTTCACTCTAAGAAACGATACGACAGTATATAAGAAATTTATAACACAAAGAACAGCATTTTAAAAATTCATTCTTCATTTTGCAAAAGGATTAACCTCAGAGCTTCTTTAGTAAGTGGAAACCATCAGAGTATAAAATATTACATTTGGATAAAACTAAGCTATAAATAATTATGCAATCTCTGGGCTGAAATCTATGTCATCACTACATCAGCCATCCATCAGAGACATCTCGTATAGTCCAATACATGCACTATCCAAAAACTGCAAATAAACCCATTTTGTTCAGGCTAATTAGTAAGCTCTGGTTGTGGCCAGGCATAATCACCTGCACCTATCCAACAAGAGCAGGTGTGTGCTATTAGCCCAAAGCACTTTCTATCTTGGGCCTTCTTGCTATAACCTGAACTCTAGTCCTCATAAGCATATCATCAGTAGAAAGGCTGTTGTGGCAGATAGAACATATGAGCATTGCTTAACTCCTGATTCAGATGATGTTGTCCTTCCACTTGCTAGCACCCTATCCTAAGTGTGTCAACTTCAACTCTTTCCATTTGCTTTTCACTGGATATTAAAATTGATTCAATCACACGTTATTCAGGCATCCTAATTTGGTCTGTGAGCCTACTATTTCATTACCTCTGGGATAGCTTGCCTAGTTTACTTGGAGGCCACCACTACAAGTTATTTTCCAGATGACAGCTCAATTCAAGCATTAATCTACTCAGAATACCCATGCTTTAGTAACTCTCATTTTATCCTGTTCATATCCTTTGTTCCCATGATGTAGTTTATCACACCACATTGTGATTAACTGTTTATTTTCGTTTTATTCTTTTGTCTCATTATTACTTAGCGAAGTGCCAACTACAAAGTAACCACTAAGAGAATTACTGAATATGACCTCCTACAGACACAGTTGAAGAGATTATCCCTTGTTTTTGCCTCCCATTCCCCATTTCTCAGACTGGGGTAAATTAGTGAGCCCAAAACCCTGAATGGTTGCACAGGAGCATGGAGGTATTAGAAAGAACCATAGGCTCAATTCAGGAAACACCTTAAAGTGTGTATAGTGATACTAGCAAGCTTGGGCTTAGGTGGACGTTATTTCCCTGTCTCACATTTTTTTCACCTGGCTGGTTAAAAAAACAATAGCTTGGTTAAAAAAACAATGGCTTGTTCCCTCCCTACCCCTACCTGAAAACGGTTGAAGATTGAGACTCTTCAGTCTAAGAGATTTTGAGCTCTCAAAAATTCTAGATGAAATAAACCCACTTTAAAAATTAATGAGCGCCTAAACTGTGGCAGACAGTAAAGATACAAGAAAGTTATTTCTTCCCTTACAAAATTTACAAGCATCTTCCTGGAGCCTACATTATTACTCTAAGTAATAAACATAGTTATTTTTATAGTTTAAAACAGATTCATTTTTTAATATATTTAGCCCGAATAAAATAAATACATAAAAGGTGAGACAGAAAATAAAGGGCCTCTTCTTGAGGTCCTTTCAACTCATTCCCTTCTCCTTCAGAGATTAGACGGATTAAGGTGCAAATATTTGGCGTCACGCACAGGCGTGACATAAGCAAAGAGAATCCAAGCTACCTAAACCCGTTTCTCGTAAGAGACGGCCCCAAAGACCGACCAATTCCCCAAGCCCCAACAACAGACGACAAAATCGGGTCAGCGCCTGAAGCAACTATTGCCTCACCTAGCATCATTCGCCAATTCACGTGGTCCCGCCCCTTCCGCCCCAGAGGCGGCCTAGCTCCGTTCCGCTCTAGGCTTCTCTCGGGCCTCTCTTTATGGTAGCGCTGAGCCTCTCTAGCCCTCGCTCACCGTCTTCTCAGTGGTGGCGCGGGGACGCGCTGAAAAGCGAGCCTCCGAATTCGCGGTGTGTGGATTCGAGTGCTGCTCGAACCCGAGCGGAGGAGAGTTCGCGCTAAGGTGGAAAGGGCCGGGGGGAGGCTCTGGGAAGGAGCGAGGGCGTGGAGACAGGTCTCTGGGTGGGAGGAGGCCCCGGCCTAATTACAGAGGCTTGTGAAAAGCGGGAATGGAGGCCCGGAAACGTGAGGCGGGTGTTAGCTGCTGGTTGGGGCCTCCGGCAGCCTCCCGCCCTGCAGAACATCCCTCAACCCCCAGTTTATCTGGGGGCCCTTCGTGTCATGTCTCAGCACAGTTTCTGCCGCATATGTCTTGTCCGCAGGTTGTCGCCTCCCTTCTGGTCCTTGGAGCTCTCAAAACTATGGTTTAGGCTTGAATATTAAGGTGAGGGTTGTTGTGGCCTTGAACCCTCTTACGCAGCTTGTGTCTCTCCTATTTTTATTTTTTGCAACCAGAATCCTTTCAACCCTAGTCGTTTGGTTGGTATTCATATTTTATCCCGATACCGTGAACATAGTAGGTAGGTGCTCACTGACGTATCTGGTAGTTTGAAACATTTTGATAGAGCCGTGAACTAGGGTCATTATGCATGTGACTACCACAGCCTTGGGTGGGAATAAAGGCCAGATCTGGAGATCTCTAGTCACTTTGATTTGTGGGGATTCAGCTTTCCTGGTGTGAGATTCTGTCAGTTTCTGAACATGTATTCAATGAAAATACTTTGTGAAGTGTCTACTAAGTGGCAATATTGTGCTCGAGAAGCTACAACTGTAAACAAGACCCAGGTGATTTCCTTGACCTCACTGAATTTATTATGTAATGGAGAAAACTAACAAGTATCAAGCTTATCATGAGTGCTATGGAAAGAAAAGTCCATGAAGTTACTCTTTTGCCTTGGCTAATACAGAAAATAACACCCTATAGCTCCTGTCTTCCAACAACTGAGAAATAACATTTTCATTTCACAGCGAAAGTATGCAGAGAGAAAAGAGGATCTATAGCAATACTATTTGGGTGAGGCTCAGCACATAGGTGAAGGATAAGTTAACATTGCCTGACATAAAGCTGAGGGCTTTCTAAACAAAGAGAACACTATAAAGGCATACAGGATAAAAGAACTTTGCAGGTAGTGTAGTTTGAGCTGGAATATGTGGCATTTGGAACAAGTAAGGCCATGATTAAGAGTCCAGACTTTATTTTCTAAGAAAGAGGTAAAAATGCTTTCCAATGTTAACAGTTTCAGTTTCACAGTCCCTTACTCGACGTTCATATTATGAACAAGTTATTGTTTCAAGTTGTTTGACAAGTTTGGCCACATCCAGAATAAAGTAGAATGAGGAAAGCTTTGCTTGTACCTCTTGGTTTGGAAATAACCTCTCAGTTGTTGAAATTCCTCTTCAGTTCTCCTTGGCCTATAAGGGCAAGAGGAGTAGAGTGACATTGCAAATAGGGTTTGGGAGCCTGAAGAGTTTGCTACATTGCTCTAAAAATGATCTGAAAGTACACTGGACAAAGCATTAATAAATCTGAGGGGTGTGCATTAGGTGAGTAAATCATTAGGAACAAATTAATGGAGATTCTTTATCTAAAGTAAAATTAGGTTTGGGTGGGGTTTTTTGTTGTTTTTTTAATTCAGCAATATTTAGGTGCATTGTGTCAGCCATTATTCTAAGCCTAGTAATTAGAGCTGTGAACTTCAATTTCTTTGTAAATAGGAATGATATAGTGCCTCAGAGTTATAAAGATTAATGAGACGTTTGTGTTTATTGCTGTACCTGGCCCTTGCTATAAATCGTTTAAATGGTACTATGAACTATATTTTTGTCTTAAATTCTTTCTTCCTTTCTTATTGATCCTCAGCCTTTTTGAGGATTGAGACTCTTTAGTTGGTTCTTTAACCCTTGTTAGTGCCCATTCACATGTAGCATAGGTAGCATTTGAAAATAATGAGCACAGAAAATTGACAGTTGCCAGAGTTGTGACTTGTGTGTGACCATAGGTAAAGCTGCTGATTTGCATAGTGTTGGGTAGATGAAATTATTTTATTTTCATTAAATAAAGAATAACCTGGAAAATGCTTTATAAATTATAAGACCCTATACTTTACCCTTCCCCTGAATGGATTTTTCATGGAAGGTAAGGACTCTGGAGTTGACGTAAAGATTCAGTAAAGATTTCATTTGATTAAATTTTATAATATTACTTTTCCCACTCATTAGGAGACTGGTAACAAAGTAAAAAGCTGAGAAAACACATTGGAACATATTATTGCCACTTCTTTCCTAAAATTTGGGGCAAGGAAAAATTAGTTCCTTTTTTACTCTGCACTTCCTTCTGCTATTTTTTTAATGTGAAGCCAGCACAAAAGAAAGATCTCTGCTTCCTGGACTATGCAAAAAACAATATAGTGAATGAAGTTGCCAGAATTAGCCAATAAAAATACAGGATGTCCAAGTAAATTTGAATTTCAAACAGATTACTTTTTAGCAATATTTGGTACATAATTAAAATGAAAATTAATTGTGCATTATCTGAAATTCAAATTTAATTGAGCATTCTGTATTTTTTCTGACAACTCCAGTAGTAAATTCTAACCCCACAGTGACACCTAAGGGATGAATGCTTAGAAAATAGTTTAACAGTTGTACAGGCAGTTTAATTTCTTCAAATGTTCTTCCAAAAATTATAATACAGTACTCAGAAGTGTGCCAAGAGCTCCAAATGTTTGGAAGTCACTTTACCAGAAGGGGATGTTTTCAAAGACTGATAGGATCATGATTAATTTCAAGAAAAAATTGTTTTAACTCTATATATTTTCCAACTAAGAATCCAAGTTCATGTATACTGTTGTAAAAAGATGTCCAAGCAAATACAGAAAAATTGAATTAATAGGAGTTAATCAGTTATACTTTGACATTTCCAAGAGAGTTTAGGATTGCTTAGTAATAGGTATTCAGCTGCAGTGCTACAACTTAGTCTGCTAATAAACTGTTGTGAACTGTGTAGTAATTTAACCAAGATTAAAGGAAAATGAACAAAAGCTCCCGGTAGCCAAAGAAAAGAATTCTCTAATGGGTAAAAATATTACTACAGATAATAGAATTTCTAAAATGAATTATCAAGTTACAAGATGCTTTTTCTATCAAATATGGTCAGGGTAGCTCAAGAATGTATACTAAGAACAAATCTCACGTTCCAAAAATTCTGTTACAGATTAGTAGCTACAAACCGAGGACAGTTACCTACAATTATAAAGAACCTGTAGCACTAATAAGAACTATAAGCATTAGTAGTTTCCAGAGTGTACTGTAGGATAATTGATCAAGTTTTCTTTATACTGTTAGGAAAGGTCAGAGCCAAATTTGGGTCCTATATCTGCTAAGGTACAGTATAGAATAGTTTATTGTGTAACAGTATCTTTGTTTTTTTCCACTCCTTAATTTACCTTAACCCACTCTTCTCTTTAAAAAATCTAATTATGATAGAAGACATTTTATGTGATGAGATTGGGACCTATACTTCAGTAGTTAAATTTTATTTATTGATGTATTTTTGTTATCAAAGAACGGGATGATTTAAGCAGCTCTTCAAAGATTATTACAAATAAAGTATCCTTTGAAAAGTGACCCAGTAGTTAAAATTTAAAAGTTGGTTAAAATAGAATAAAGTGAGATAAATATACTCTGTTTTAGACATTTAAAAAAAATTAAAATGTTCATTAACCTTTTAACACTTTAAATTGTTTTTTTTATTTTTAAATTTGGTATTTCAACTTAAAACATTTAGATATGTATTCACCATTTTTCTTCTTAATGAGGTCAGTTTATTCTTTGTATATGGTTTTACTTACTGAAGTTTCTCTATAGAAAACACATCAGAAAGTACCCTTAAGATTTCTAACTAGTTTTTGAAGTGGAACAAAACTTATAAAACATTTGCAAGATTGCAGAATCCTAGATTTTTCAGTGCTTGTCCACTACCCAGATTTCAATTTTTTGTATCTGTTTTCATCATCAGTTTTCTTCTAGTGACTTGCATTCGTTGGATCCTCTCAAGAATTCCACTGTTTTAATATTTTTCATAAAATACGTGTTTATGAAAAAAAAAAGGTTAAATAGAAAGTACAGAAATAATGAAACACTTGTGTGCATGCCACTAAGCCTTATCCTCTATCTCATAAAAAAGTTCCTTCTTTTTTAGAAGTATCCACAAATTTGGTATCTGTTTACTGTCATGTATATTTTATATGTATACATGTTTTCATCCATAAACAATATATATTTTTTTGTGTTTAAAAATTTACACAAATGATATACTGTAAATCCTTTTGTAACTTTTTTCTTTTAGATTGTCTTTGAGGTTCCATATTGATACATGTAATTCATGCAGTTTATTCAATTTAACTGCCCAGTAGATATATCTTTACGAGTAATCCATAATTTCTTATCCTTTACAAGAAGATTAGATTATTTCCAGTTTTTCACTGTGAATGCTTAATGCCCCTGTACATAACTTGTGCTCATATGAGATATATATTTCTTCAGCACAGACACCTAAAACTGAAAATGCAAGGTCCTCGGGTGTACATGTCTTCATTTTGCAAGAAATTGCCAAAAACATGCTAAAGCAGTTGCAACAATTTACATTCCTACCAATGTGTAAGAAGCCTGTAAAAGTTGGCCACATTTTAGCCACCACTAGGTTGTCATGGATTTTTTAAATTTTTGCCTTGCCAAGTACATGTTTGAGAAACGGTATATTTTTTTCAACCCTTGGTTGACCTCGCAGATGGCAAGGACCTTGTCAGCTTACCATTCCTTATTTTTTATTTTTTTTACACCTACAACACCTGGTCCTCCTAGATGGTTTCCCATCTAAGTACTAACAGGCCCGACCCTGCTTAACTTCTGAGATCAGACAGGATCGGGCTTGTTCAGGGTAGCATGGCTATAGATGAGAAGTGTTTTTTGATTTGCACTCCTGATAACTATGAGGTTAAATATCTTTGCATGCATTTATTGGCTATTTTGTTTTCTTCCTTCATGAATTACCTGTTTATATTTGTTTTGTTTTCTAATGGGTTATTTTCTAATTGATTTGTGGAAATCAGGATTTATTAATATATTTGAAATATCTAACAGCTTTCAAATGTGCCTTTTTATCCCTTTTATAGTTACAAAGAAATGTTTAATTTTGACATATAGTCAAATGTATCCATCTTTTTGTTTGACATATGCTTTTTTTGTTTGAGAAATTCTCTGCTGCAGTGTCACAAAGCCGCTTCTGTTTTTTGTAAACATTTTCATTTTTCTTTTTCATGTTTAATTCTTTAATCCATCTGGAATTGATTTTTGTTCGTGATAAAGAGATCTTATTCTACCTTTTTCCACATGGTTAGGCAGTTTTCCAAGCATCTTTTATTAAATCCTTCTTCCATCAACATGTAATACCCATTGATTTATAATACCATGTTATACACCTTCCTCTTTTCATGGATCTATTTGTCCATTATTGCCAGTACCACCATTTTAATTATAATACTATATAGTAAATAAATATTTTACTTTGTTTTTCTTCATTATTATCTAGGTTTCCTGGGACCTTTACTCTTCCACATAAACCAGTTTGCTAAATTCCAAGAGGGAGTGGGAGGAATACCTGATGGGATTTTCATTGGAATAGCATTGGATTTATAGATAAATTTCTGGAGAATTGATATATTTACTGTAGTCAGACTTCTCAAGACATTTCTACGTATATTAGTGTCTTTTTTGCCTTTCTGTTTGGTGATTTTATTCATAAAAGTCTTGCATATCTTTTGTAAGATTGATATATTTTGTAAGGTACCTTAAAGTGTCTTTGATTTTCAGTATCCTTGCTGAATTATCTTGCTAGTTCTAATAGTTTGTTACTAAACCTCTTGTGTTTTTCAGGTACATATTTATATCATCTTTGAGTAATATTTGTTTTTTTCAAGTCTGATACCTTTGAATATAGTGTTAAATGGGTGCTGTGATAGCAAGGATTGTGTAGTTCTAACTTCACAGGGAATGCCTGTAATATTTTATAATTAAATATAATAACATTTATTGTAGGCTTTTGGTAAGTACCTTTCTATTCTTTGCTTGCTAAGAGTTTTTTTCTTCTAAGCAGTCATTGAATTTTATTAAATGCTTTTTCAGTGTCCCAGATAAAAAGTTTGTAATACGAATCTGATTCTGTTTTCTCCAGGGTGATTACCACATTACCTATTAGAGATTACTAGACAAAATCAAACTGGAAACTTGCTTGAATCAAGAATGATGGATCCATGTTCAGTTGGAGTCCAGCTTCGTACCACAAATGAGTGCCATAAAACCTACTATACTCGTCACACAGGTTTCAAGACTTTGCAAGAATTGTCATCAAATGATATGCTTTTACTTCAACTTAGAACTGGAATGACACTTTCTGGAAACAATACAATTTGCTTTCATCATGCAAAAATTTACATTGATAGATTTGAGGATTTGCAGAAGTCATGTTGTGACCCATTTAACATACACAAAAAATTAGCCAAAAAAAATTTGCATGTAATTGACTTAGATGATGCCACTTTTCTGAGTGCAAAATTTGGCAGACAGCTTGTACCTGGTTGGAAGCTTTGTCCAAAATGTACACAGATTATCAATGGAAGTGTGGATGTTGATTCTGAAGACCGGCAAAAAAGAAAACCTGATTCAGATGTATGTATAGCAGTGTTACTTCTACAATGTGGGCCTTTGTTTAACTATAAGGAAATCATATTTACATTATTACTTATTATACTCATTAGCATGCAGTGAATATAAAGTTGGGAAGGTGAAACTAAGTACCCATGGCATTTCTAAATATTTTCATATACCCCGATTGAATGATATAGAAAGTAGGCTTGGGAATGGAATAGCATAATCTGCCCAGGACTGAAGCTGTAACTCCTAGTGCTAACACATTAGGACTGACTTTTAGAGCACTCCTAGTTTGGTTTTTTTTTTTCCCCCTGAGACCATCGTAACTCAGTGGGACATGCCAGTCAGCAAGGGTCTATGTGTAGCAGGTCTTTTTTTGAAGGACTTGAAAATTACTGCTTTACAAGGAACATTAGAGAAGTGACTTGCAGTAGTTGTTTCTTGTTTTAGTCTTTTTCCTTTGGCCCTATCCCATTCTTGTTTGGGTTTTTAAGATGCTTGTGAATTTCTTTTGCTTCTGGATCTGAAATTACTTGGCATGGTTAAAGCTAATTTTAGGACTCCCTGTGGTCAAAAAGCATATATTAAACATTTTATAACTCTTTCTTATTAGCATGACTGCATTCAAATTATCTAACCATATCAGAACAATTTAGGATTTTATAAAGCAATCTTTGATGTAGAACAAGGACAAGTATATTCAAAGGAGCATGTCTCAGAATTTCTACTTATAACCAATTTATAATTCTTGTTGCTGGGATATTTGTGTCTATTTTCTCTTTCATTATAATAAACTAAATTAAAAGATAATTAAAGCTTTAAATTACATGTAGTGCTTTCTTTCTGTTCACCCTTTAGAGGCATGTTTCCAGGACCCAGTGTTACCTGGCAGTTCCTACTAGGTACTTGCAACTGTCACTTAAAATGTCATCTCTGCTTTATTTATCCACTGTTCTTATGGAATGTGTCACATAAAGCTTTTTCCTTCAAGTAACAAACTTAAGTTCCTAACTGTCAAAATTTTGTTTCACCAAAGCTTTTGAAAAAGATTATATTTTAGAACTTGAAACCATATTCTCTGCTTTTTTTTAATTATATTTTTTATATTCTCTGCTTTTAAAAAACATGTAGTAATAGTAGAACTTTTGCTTAAGGATTCAGGATCATTATTAGGAACCTCAGTTATATGCAGTTGGGTTATAACGCAACTTTTCTGACTTCTCTCCTATGTTGCTGGCCACCATTGAAGTTTTCATCATGCCTGTCTTCCTATCTTCCTAATATGCCAGAGACTAAAATTGGATAATGAAAATATTATAGATAAATTCACCAGGAAACTTTAAATATGGTCCAGGGCTGTGCATATTTTGTTACTGTTGGGCTCTACAACCATTTTATTTTTCTTCTTTGTGAGTTCCAGATTGTCTTTCAGGTTAGAGAATAATCTGAATTAACATTAAATGAAATATTAATATGGTCTGATGTCAAGATTCAACTTAATAATTTGTTTACCTTTATTTAGGGAAGAACTGCTAAAGCTTTGAGGTCATTACAATTTGCAAACCCAGGAAAGCAAACGGAATTTGCTCCAGAAACTGGTAAAAGAGAGAAAAGAAGGCTTACAAAAAATGTAACCGCTGGTTCAGACAGGTAGGCTATGTGATACTTAAGGCATATATTAACTTGCTGCTTCACATATGTATTGTTCCCCTATCTTTCTCTTTAAGTTTTGAATTTTCTAGGGCAGTATTTTAAATTACATAATCGAATTGGTGAGAACCACTGAAGGCCTCATAAAAAAAATTAAGGCATCTTTTTCAACTCTAAAAATTTGTTTCTAAGAAAGTATCAATGAGATGAACGAGATAATATTTTTAGCATGAGAATTAAAATAATTTAAACAAATTATACTTAGAATTAAAGTAATTCACCTTTTTGAAAAGTATGGGCATTATGTAATTAGTATATCTGTTCTATGAGCAACAGCTAAAAAGTAAATTTTATGAGATTGCAAGATTGCATTTTAATTTTTTTTGGTATGGACAGTCGAATGAATGAGGACACTAAATTGTTTAGAATATGATTCTTTAAATTGAGCATTTCTAAAATATAAATTGACAAAGAAAAGTTAGTATAATCATTCTGAATTATATATGCTGTTTTTTCCATCTATTAAGGTTTTCCATTAAGTCATTTAAATATTTTTAGGCCAGATTTGCTATAGTTCATTAAAGAACAAGAAACATTAATTGCAGTATAAAAAGCAATAGGTTAGTATACTGTAATAAAAAATTATGTTCACAAAGCAATAAAGAGCTTGGTAGCCAATAAAACGTACTTTTATTAACCAGCTTTTTTTTTTAAGGTAAGAGGAAAATAGTTTTAACAGATGCATACTTATTTTTTGAACAAAGTTCTTGTCCATTTCTTTGTTGAGTTTAGTTTTCAATGGACTTCAAGAGGCATATTCAGGCTTTTTATCTTTGTCTAAACACTTTAGTGTGAGGTCTCTTCTAATATGGAGTTCTTATACTACTAACTATAGAGTAGCCTTCAGTCTGCTAAATTATGTACCAGTTTACCAAGCCTTCATTTCTAATTCAAAATGTTTTTCCTCAAATTGTTTTCATTACCTTATTATCAATTAAATATTCAAAAAGAATATACTTGTGAGGTGTAGTTCACCTTGTGTTTATTTTACAGACAAGTGATACCGGCGAAGAGTAAAGTCTATGATAGCCAGGGTCTCCTGATTTTCAGTGGAATGGACCTCTGCGACTGCCTTGATGAAGATTGCTTAGGATGTTTCTACGCTTGTCCTGCCTGTGGCTCTACCAAATGTGGAGCTGAATGCCGCTGTGACCGCAAGTGGCTATATGAGCAAATTGAAATTGAAGGAGGAGAAATAATTCATAATAAACATGCTGGATAATTTGTGGTATCAAATTATAGGATCTTTAAAGGTCCTTTCTCTATTTCTAAAATTCTGTCATTCTAAGATACATTTTAAAGTTGATTGCCAAATGACAGAAATTTGAAAACCACTTTAACATGCACTTAATACCTGCTAATATTGCATTTAGGGTGCTTTAAGATTCATTGTATGATGTAAATTTAGATGGCCTCTTAGCAGTCAGCTTTAAGCCTGTCTGGGTCAATGTAAAAAGGTAGGGTATAGGCAATCCTCTATTTGCACAATTCCCATATCCACAGATTTCGATGACAGTTACTTAAATAACACCAGGTCCTTAACAGCACAAATTTCAGTTACCACAGTATGTTTCTGAATAATTACATGAAGTACAAATTCCTTTGCTAGCTCTTTGGTCTACAAGTCACTATGAGAAACAGACGTAAGTCATGATCAGTGACCAATCACATTACTTACCTCAAATTCTGCCAGTGACTGGTCACTGCACATCTACTGATCAATTCGCAACAAACCATGAAGTTGTGTTGTCCTCTCGTCACCTATGTGACACTTTATAAGAGTAGATAAAAGAATTGGCTAACAAAGATGAAAATGTAGGGAAGAAATGGAAAATCATAATGCTAGAAGTGAGATTCGAGTTGAACATTAATGGAGTTGTAGAAGAAATCTCTGATCATGGGAATGTTGACGTGGCTGCTTTTCTAGAGCTTCTACATACAGAGCCAGAGAAATGTAGTGAAGGCAAACCTAACATGAATGAGGAAGGTGGTTGTGATGAAAAGGATGACTATGTCCCAGAGGAGGTGATGGTAAGAAACTTCACATTAAAGGAACTTACAGAGATATTTCACAGCATTGAAAGTACAGATGATGAAATGGTGGAAACTTAATCCAAACTTAAAGGAGTATGACAATCTGTCATAGTATGGAAAAGATGCTTACTCAGTGTAAGTTATTTGACAAAAAAAGACAAGCACTTTTCAAGCTACTCTTGATTAGTTTTTTTGCAATGAAATAACACTCTTAATTCTCAATATTTCTAATGTTTTAAATTACAGTGTACTACAATACTTTTTTTATAATTTATTTACATTTTAACAGAGTTTTTAATGTTTTGTCAGATTTTTAAAACAGCACAATTTTCTCTATTGATTATTTAAAAAGATTGCTTTGAATGGCCATTTTTTATGGTCCCACAATATTGTGCAAGGCAAGGGCAACCTGTAGCTGAGAACAGTGCCTACTTCAGGGAAGATGAGTTTTGATAGAACTAAGTGGTTGATTGTTAAACTGTTTTGGGAATAATCTACATATATGTGCGCTAAACCATGCCATTTCCTCTCCCCACTTAAACTCTTCAAAAAAAATGTTTTAATAATGTAAACCTTTTGTTGTTTAGAGCATGCATTCTTGGTGAATTTGTGTTCTTGGTGGCAAAAATATTATTCTTTCTATATGTAAAGCTAGAATATACGTACAATATATAAACATATACATTATTTCTGTGGTATTAAAATCTTAAAAGGTGTTGATTTGGACTAAAAGGACTGAAAAAGACTCCTTGAAGATTAATAATTTTTTAAAAAAAAAAAGGTGGAGAAACACTGGCTGAGACTGAATTATTTGGAAATTAATTGAAACAATGTGGGAATTTGCATGGATGCTGTTTGGGAGGATGGAGGTGTGTGATAACTTCTCTGCTCATTTGTTAAGACAGTTAATTGACATTCTATCTAAAATTTTTCATCATCTAAGATATTGTGATGAAACGAGGTTTTTGTTTTGTCTTCCCTAAATATTGTACTTTAGTTTAATCAAATGAGCTTTAAACAATTTGAAATATTTTTTTTAGCCATTTAAACTATAACTTTATATAACCAGTTGTAGTGAGCTAATAGAGCTTTACTTTTATTTCTTTACACTTTTAGTATCTCTTTTTAAAATTACTGCTTTTAATTTGGAGGAATGCTGTTTTCAACTATTGAATTTAAATGCCGTTTTTAAGTTATAGCTGTTCACTGACTTAGTTATCAGAAGTACAGTTAATTCCAGAGTACTGGCAAAAAGAATATATTCGCTTTATATACTTAAGTAAGATGCTAGATTTTTTTTCTAAATTAAGGAAATATTTTCTCATAAAGGGTACAAACATAGACTCCAATTTTTTCTGAATTTCCAGGAGGATTATTAGACTTTCTTAATTGCATTACCACCATCATTTTTGTTCCTTTTAAGTGTGATTTAGTATATGGCTTAGGTTCTTCATGGAGGAAAATTAAAATCTTTTTGTTTGTTTTTTTGTTTGTTTAAAACAGGAATGTCTCTTCAACAGAATAAATGGCTTTAAAATTCAAGTTGTGATATTTCAGCATTCTTTAGTAGAACATTTGTTATTTTTCAAAGATGGTAATTTTTTCAAGGGAAAATTTCTTGAACAATTTTGCCTATATAGGAGACCAAACTTTTAATGAGCATTCAGAACATTTACAGAGAAAGATATATCTGATTTAGAGTAGGCTGTAATAAAAGCTGTGTTTTGTAAAATTCATATTACAGGCTCACTTAACTGTTTTAATATAGAATTGAAGGAATACAGAATATAATAAAATCATCTATATCCTTTTTATATTTTGCATATGACTCAAGATGAGTAAATTAGAATGCTGTTAATCTACAAAAGCAAAAATGAAAGTTACCTTCTGCTGTAAGAGTGGCTCCTGGTGGAGAAGTTAATGTAAGGCCACAAACGGTCCTACGCATTGTTGGTCACAGACATTAAAACAACGCACATATATATTTGAATAAAATGGCATCCCATGTGATCTTTTTCCTATTTGTTTTTTATAAGAAAATAGCTACTTACCTTTGGAATATTATACATATGATTCTTCTATTTTTAAAATGTTACATTCTATATAACAAGCTGCTCTACAGTCTTGACATCCTACTGTAAAACAGCTCTCCTGGCATGGATTCAACTAAGTAATTTTTAGCAGATATATTTTGAAACATACATAGACAGTGATTTATTAATACAGAGAACATAATTTTAGTAAGTTCTAGCATGGTTCTTCACTTGTTGTATGTTAAAGACCCCTTTGAGAAGCTAATGAAAGTTGTGTACTATCTCCCCTGAAAAATATTCATGTACTCACAAATACTCCATATTCACAATCCCTGAACATGAATTGGAGTACCTGGGTAATATGAAATATTCTGAAAACCAGTTGATTTTTTTAAGATTGAGGATGGCTGTCCAAAATAGTTTGGTTTGTAATATAGTGTTGAAGATGGTATTGAACAAAATTGAAGCAGTTAAGTTCTTGGAAAGAGCTCTTGCTACCCTGCAAAATCAAATCCCCCCTGTAGTCTCACATTCTTACCCCCTCACCTCCAAAAAGTGCAAGTCAGGTGACAATGTAGAAAACTGAAATGTCTTAAATGGATTAAGCTTTTGTGATTATAGGTTTTTCCATTTCACTATGGTCACCCTGTTAGACCTAGCTTAACATTTTTGTCCATGTTCATGTGACAGTACCTTAGTTTTTACTGACATCTGCTGGTATCTTCATGAAAATAACTTCTGCTACTAAATTTTCATCACACCTAGACACGTTGGTAATTGTGTCTCATTAAACTAGACACACTGGTAATTACACTGAAGTGGGATTTTTTTTTTTCTCTAATTCTCAAAGTAGAATGGATTCTTTTTTTTCTTTTTTGCATTCTTAGGGCTTTCCCAGTGGAAGTCAACCACATTAGGTTTTATTTTTTAGGAATATGAGTGAGGATACAGAAATGCATAGGCACTTTTGGGATTGTTTTTTATTTACTTTTATAAAATGGAGAGACTTGGAAAAATATGATTTTTATCTATTTTTTTTAAATTATCGAATACTTCATTGAACACTTAGTTTGAAAGGTGTAATAAAGTGTAAATCCCAACTTACAGGTTATTTATAATGGCATAGTTATGAGGATTGACTCATTTTATGAAGATAATTTAAATTCCAGAAGATGAAGGGAATTTACCAGATGAGCAGATTATTAACTCAATTGGGTTGGATATTACATCTTTAAATGCAGTTCGAAAATTTTATAGCCCTATGAAGTGGCACAAAATATATTGTTTTTCCTCTTGAAACCATGAAGGAATAATTTCTTTATGAAACAATGATTAGATATTTCAATTTTCATAGCATTATGAACAATTAAATATGTTTTATTAAAGAGTTGTCATACTATTCCTAGGCTATGGATTTGAAATACTTAAAAAAATAAAATTGTACTTATTAAAAAATAAAATGTTTGCAAACATTACTAAAACATTGCCAAACCTCCCAAAACTTCCAGCTTAACAGCTAATACCTGAAAACACAAAAGTAGTTTTAGAGCCTTGATTTTCATTGTAAACCTTCTGGATGATACTTGTTTAACCATTTCTTTTCAGGGGTACATTTTGAGGTAAGGGCACATTTTACTTCAATGAAATAAAAAGCCAGACATTGGCTTAGGGTTCCAGGATCTTTGTCATACCAAGAGGAAACATCTAAAATCAAGTTTGAAAAGTATGAGCTTTAAAAGGAGACCTGAAACCATTCGAAATGTAAATACTAGCTCTGTAAATATTCCTTTGTTATCAACAATCAGTTAAATTTGATAAATCTAAATTAAATTGGTTTTAACTATATTCAGGTAGCCAAAATATATGACTGTAACTTCAAGGCACTATTTATAGTTATTTTAAAAATTAAAGTGGTTATTGGTGGCATTCGATAAAGTAATTTTTTGGCAACACTGGTATGATGTAAATGAGTTCTACAAGACTCTGAGTAAAGTACAGGTTTAAATTTGTCATTGACAAGTAAAATGATTCAGCAATATTCAGTGAGTTGTGGCATCATTAAGGTTTTAATCTTATGCCTTCCCCTAAGTTAATTAGCCTTTTGATTGGGATTGGCCTTATTTTTTTGTTCAGCATATGTTGAGGTCAGATCATTTAGGAAAATATACCTTAGACAGCCAATCTGAAATGATCCAAAGAAAACTGTCACTAGCTTTTTTTTTTTTTTTCTGGTAAATGAGATGTTTTTTTTAAAATGCCAACAAGCTTCTAGTCATTTCTGGCTTACTGAATGAGATTATGCAAAGAGAATTTCTGCACATAATATAGGCCCTGCTATTTGGGGCATGCAAATGCAAATGAGATTTTTTTTTTTCGCCAAAAATCATTTGGCTTGTGGCATTCTTAAATTGGGCCACAAGAGGACTCATCTATAGGAAACGTAGAAATGAAAAGGAAACATTTCCAGTTTTTCAGTACAAGTCTCCAACTCATCCCCAAATGATATAGTTGAACAAATGCGTATATTCTCCTCAATGTCTTTTTGTATTGAACTACGCATGGATTTAAGGGTATAGGGAATAGCTAAAGATCTGTAACAGACCCTGCCGCACACAGTGTGATGCCCATAACCCATGTTGGTGGGCTTCTCACACCTTTTAAAAGAAATGGCCCTAGGGGATTCTTAACACTGCGTTTCATTTTTCCCTGATCCCAACTGATTGAGTTTGGTGGGAGACCTCACCCAAGAAAAGCCAGTCTATCTTAGCCAGAAACTTATATGTTGGGCAAATGCTAAGGAAACACTACCCAAATGATGAAAGTGATTAGTGAGCCAATTGGATTTAGGAATTTAAACAGAAGGTAAAGGAGAAAACTCGGTTTGCGTAAGGAGAAATGAAATGACGATAGCCAAGGGACTATAATAGAACACTAGTATTCTATGCTCAAACACTGGGAGGCAACAACTGCTAGAGCTGCCACTGAGTCACCAGAGCTGCTATGACATGCGTATATCTGTTGTATCTTTAAAAAAAAAAAACCAGTCTCAGTGAAGCCTGGCCACGCAGTCAAGATCCTCTTACTTTCATATGTTTACTTCCAACAAACATTCCATTAGTTAAAATCTTAATAAGGAGTTAGTTCTTTCATCCAAAGAGTACTAATACTCTGTCTGCCCTTCTAGTTTAGAGAAAAGAGAATGGCAGTGTGATGTTATACTCCTGCATGTTAGTGGGTCTGGAGTAGGAGTAGAGAATTTGCATTTCTAGCAAGGCGAGGTGAATGTGGCTTAAGCTGGAAACCACACTTGAAGAACAACTGCTCTAGCACAGTGATTCTCTTGCACGTGTATTAAAATAACCTGTGGAATATCGAAAAATACCTTTACCAGGGCCTCACCCCCAAATATTTTCATTTAATTGGTCTGGCATTTGGCCTGAGTGTTGGGAGGCCAACTCTCTTCTGACTCAGTGTGGGGATCACTCAGAATTCAAGTAGGTAACTGTGGTGGTTGATTTTATGTGTCTACTTGGCTAGACTATGGTATTCAGTTTGGGGTCAAACATTTCTTTCGGTGTTGCTGTGAAGGCAATTTTTAGATGTGATTAACATTTAAATCTGCAGACTTTGAATTAAGCAGATTACCTTCCATAATGTGAGGGGGCCTAATCCAACTAGTTGGCCTTAAAAATTCTGAGATACCCCAAGGAAGGAGGAGTTACCCCTCCAGGCGACCTTCAGATACGAGCTGCAATGTCGACTTTCCCCTAGGTTCCCAGACTGCAGATTTGGGGCCTGCCAGCCACAACAAGTATGTGAGCCTGTTCATTATGATACATCCTTCTCTCTGTGTAAACTGTATATGCACATCTTGCTTTCATTTCTCTGGAGAACACTGGGTAATACAATAAACTAATTAGTCTCCACACCAAAGTGGTTCCCAGAAAGGCCCTAGCTGTAAATCAGAGTATAAACCCTTTACTAGATTTTTTTTTGTTGGTGGTATATCTGGCCTTAGGTGAGTCAATGAACATATAGCTCAATCATTTTTACTTTTTTCTCCTATTCACATTATCGAATTCATTTTGTTCATGCTTGGAACACTTTTGAATCTGCATCAGGTTTTTTGTTCGTTTTTATTTTGCTTATACCACACCTGTTAATGATCAATAATGTATTATACACCCAGTATTAATTCCCCTAACTTTGAGCAACCACCCTTGTACCCTCAGACCATGTAGTTCAGATGGTATTACCTCACTCTGTGGTTCCAAGTCCTGGCCTTCGAGAGTGCAGCATCTCCCTAGCCTTAGAGAATGTTTTAAGGGCAGGTATATGACACGCCAGGCCAAAGCCAATAATCATCAGCTTTTCTGGGGCTAGAGAAAAAGAGATGCTCATTTTCAATGAGAGTTGATAAGCTCATAGATTTCAGATGACCTATTAGGTGGCTAATCTGGACACTAAGTACTTAAGAAGAATCTGCCTTAGAATGAAAATGACATAAATAAAAGCAGAAGACAGTCCAAGACAGACAGACAGAATTTAAGTACATGGATCTAGTTATGTCTGAAGTCAACCCTGGACTTTTCAGTTACATGAGCCAATCATTTTCTTTTTCCCCATTATTGTCCATTAAGTGATCAGATAGAGAGTCAGCTGTTCATATGAGCATAAAAGCCACCAGAGCTCAAGGATAAAATGGCACATTTAAAACTCATGCCCTTGGAACTTATATACAGTATTCCTCCCTTATCTGCAGTTTCACTTTCTGCAATTTCCGTTACCTAAGGTCAGTCAGTCTAAAAATATTTAATGAAAATTGTTAGAAATAAATAAGTTTTAAATTGTGCACTATTCTGAGCAGGGTGATGAAATCTCACTTGTCTTGCTCTGTCCCTCTCAGTGTCTCCACGCTCTATATGCTTCCTGCCCATTAGTCATTTAATAGCCATCTAGGTTATCATACAAATTGTAGCAGTATCATAGTGCTTATATTCATCACCCTTATTTTACTTCATAATGGCCCCAAAGCGCAAGAGTAGTGATGCTGGCAATTCAAATATGCCAAAGAGAAGCTGTAAAGTGCTTCCTGTAAGTGAAAGGGTGAAAGAAAAGGAAAAGAAAAAGAATCATATGCAGAGGATGCTAAGACCTAAGGTAAGAATGAATCTGTTGTGAAATTCTGAAGAAGAAAAAAGAAATTCTTGCGAGTTTTGCTGTCACAACTCAAACTGCAAAAGTTATAGCCATAAAGCATGATAAGTACTTAGCTAAAATGGAAAAGGCATTAAACTTTGTCATAGGTGTGTATGTACAGGGAAAAATTATATTTAAAAGGTTTGGTACTATCCACTATTTTAGGCACTCACTGGAGATCTTGAAACATATCCACTGGGGGATTAGAAGGGACTACTGTATATTTTAAGGAAAGAGAGCAAGCAGCTGTGACCTACAGCCACATCTTTATTCCTCCTCGAAATTCTCTCAGCATCTTTTCACTATACTGGTCATGGCCCTTAAAACTCAACCTCCTTTCAAGGATGAATGTAGCATGGACTGAGGTAATTTGCCACTAAGGTCTGAAATTCTATAATTAAAAATAAGAGACTTACAATTAAGATACTAGTGTTTGGTGTTTTGGTTGGTATATTACTTGCTTTTAAAGCACTTACAGTGTTTGAAACTTGTTGGAATACTCTCTTGAAGCATTCTCTCTATAAGCCTATGTTTCGTAACTAGAAGTCAGTTATAGGTGAAATGATCAGAAATTTTTAATAGCTGTCTGAATTAATTAACTTGTCAGGCAATTAAAGGTATATAATTGCCTCAAATTTGTCATTTATAATTGCTAGCAAAGTTAAATTTAAGTATTAACAGCTCTGGTTCTTCTTTTATTCTACCCTTCTTTTATACAATTCTGCATGACTGAAGGGAAGAATTGAGACAGCAGTTCCCACCAGATGTAAGGTAACTTAGCACAGCTCAATAATTTCTATGTGCCACTTCCAATGACAATAGTGACAAAAATTAAATTTATAGTGACTATCTGATATCTGAGGTTAACCATAGTCTGAAAATATTTAGAGATAGTACTTTAGATAGCTGGAATTCTTTTTCACTTATGATGAAGATATTAAGATGCTTTCATCTTTTTTGATATTGTACTATTGATATATTTTAAGCTTTTTTAAGATTTAAAATTAAATAAAACAAATATGGATTCATGCCATAATTTCATAGGTTTCCATCTTTCTGAGATTTCTGTTTCAAATATCTTTAAACATCTTAAAATGTGGCTAATTTAAAGGAATATTTGGTTTGTTAAACTTTTACTCTTAGCCAAAACTTTAGTAAAAACACACTTCAAAAAAGAACTATTTTTACACTTTGACATTTCATTTTTGTGCTTCAAAATGTAAAATAACCAATTTGATACTCTTAATAATTTGGACCTAATAATAGAATATCCCGTGTATTAAGTCTAACTCTTAGCAATGTGCTACCTTTATTAGGTGTTATCTCATTTCACGTTCACAGGTGAGAAGATCTATCTGGTCTTCCTACCTGTCTAACTTAGCTGCTACTTTTTTTTCAGCTTTCAAATACAGTGTTAACTGAAATTACCATGTTTTACAATAGATCCTCAAAACTTATTCATCTAATAGCTGAAAATTTGTACACTTTTACCAACTTCTCCACATTGCTTACATCCCACTGGCCCCTGGCAATCACTTTTCCACTCACTATTTCTGAGAGTTTGACTAAAAAAAATTCCACATATAAGTGATACCATGCAGTATTTGTCTTTTTCTGTCTAGCTGATTTCACTTAAGCTGCTATTTTTATAATTATGACTTAACAGATGAAGAAACTGAGGCTCAACAAATTTAATAACTTGCCTAAGGTCGCACAGCTTATAAATGGAAGAGTAGGGATCAAATGAGGTCTGTTGATTCTAAAGTGCATGTGCCAACCTATATTCACTATATTCTTTCTCCATTCATTTTATGCATGTGATGTTCTTCCTATTCAAGATTCATTGGAACTATTTGATTCTAATGGTTTAGGATATTATTACAGTTTAGTACTATAGTTGTTATTATAGTTAGGTATTATTATAGGTTACTTAAGGCGTATCTTGTAATTAAAGATTGTACCCACTTCTATCCCCGACGCTCAGCCACCTCCATAAAAATGGATGGAAAATTATTGCTCAGAAAGTTCAAAATGTTTTTCTGCTTCTATTGTGAGGGGTCATTTTGAAGAATAAGGTATACACCCGCTACGCGATAACAACAGCTTTTCGTTGTCACTGGGTCCATAATTGAATTGTACTTTAGTTTTTAACTTTTAAAAATCTTTTGTATCCATCTCCATTGTATGGTGCCCATATGTCCAGAAGAGGGCGATGTTTTACTACAAACTTCCTGTGAAACGTCCTCTGACCTGCTTTGGAGAAGGTACACATTTAGAAATCAAATTTCTCAAGAGTTTTAGAGCACCATTTGCTTAAGTGCTTCAGGAGAAAAACGTTTCTTCTTAATATTATGTGGAAAAGAGAAAAATGTCCTTCTTCAACTTTTTATATTAGTTGTTCTTTCAACTAGAGATCAAATATTCCATTGAAGTACAGGTTGTAGTGAAATATTCCAGAACCAGTTGATATTTTAATTATAAGTGTTTATAATCCAGAGAAAAGAACATGAGCTTTGGTGTCAGATAAACCTGAGTTTGAATACTGTCTCTACTACTTCCTGACTTTGTGACTTCAGAAAAGTTACTTGGTTTCCAGAGGCCTCAATTTCCTTGCGTGTAAAATATAAACAGCATTACTTATGTGATAGAAATATTGTGAGGATTATATGTGCCAGTTAAGAACCTAATACCAATGGAAGATGCTCAATAAAAGACAATATTCTAAATTGCTGAATAAGTAGGTAATCTGAACAATGTTATATGCAATTTGCCTTTAAGATGAGACTCATCATTTCCATTCTGTGTTGCATAAAACACAGTGTTTGGCACATATTACACATTCAATACATTTTGTTGAATAAACTATTTTAAAATATGGATAGAAGTTATATTTAGGGAAGAAAACATGAAGCCCAAGATAAAGCTGGTAACATAGTCTGATAGGTATGTTTCTACCTTTACTTTCTTCTCCCTGCCCCCAATAAAGAGAGGTCAGTTCCCTTTTTTTCTTCTATGAGTGGGGAAAGTGAGTTTGACCAGATAAGAATAAGGTTTTGGGAATGAAGAAAGAGAAAAGAAATAAAAGGAAGTGTTTGTTCTCTGTCCTCTGTTTTCTCCTTGGTAGGTAGGAAGTCAGCTGCAGAAAGAAAGGCAAAGGCCTGGGGGTCACAGAAAGTATAGTGTCCTAAACCTGGCCTCACCAGGTGGCAGCTATAAGTGTCAAAGCAGATGTCGAGGTGAGCTGGCTCTGAGCTGGTAGTGAGTTCTCAGAGACACAGGTGAATCCTCAATGCTCTGCCCACTCTGCTCATCCCTGCTTCCTGTGGGAAATCCTCCCTGGGGGGAGCCCTGAGCAGCACCAAGAGGGGAGGAGCTGCAGGTCCTGTTACCTGGCCTGTTGTTGGCCTTTGGTCTGTGCACTCATACCCCAGGCCCAGCTGTGTAAGCTCCTGGCAGGTGGGATACATCAGCTCCATCAACCCATGCCTAAACAACCAAAAAATGTCAATGATGACACTTTTTTTCAGAGAGAAATCACCTCTAAATGACAAATATGGCTGCCAATGGAGCTTAAAATAAAGGTTTTGTACAGGATGTTCATCAGATAACAGCAACATTTGTGAACTACTTTCCAACAAGAGGAAAACAACTAATGGTATAATATTTATCTATCAATAAAATACAACCAAATAAGTTTTTTGAAGAATTTTTAATGACTTGGGACAATATTCTAACATAATGTTAGAATATTTTTAAAGCAGATTACAAAACAAGGTAAATAGAATAATTCCAAATTTGCAGAAAAACAGATGCTAAAATGTTAATAAAACTTATATTTGATTTAATATTATTTTTATTCTTTCTATCATATATGTTACAATTTTTTAATTTCCTGCACTGAAAACTATTATTCTTGTAATCATGTCACATATACAATATAGCGTTTAGCTTCATTGCTTTTGTGGTCAAATATTGAAGAAATGGGCAAGTCTCTTGACAACTCTGCCCCTTAGTTTGCTTCCTTAAAATGAAAATAATTCAATGGGGTGGGGCGACTTCACACTGTTGTGATAATTGAGATGATGTTTATAAAACTTTGCTTACCCCAGTATTTGGTACAGAGGATGCATTCAATCAACTATAATAATAATTATTAAAGAGCAGAATAGATGAGTAAACCTAATTCTAGCCCTGGCTTCTTTAAGCTCCCTTCCCTCCTTTCTTCCTTCCTTCCTTCCTTCCTTCTTTTTTCCTTCCTTTCTTCCTGTCAAAATAGATGATTCAATAAGTTGACATTGACAATTCAATAAGATTCAACTTTGCTTATTGTTTCATCCTATCTCACAAATTGGTTTATTTAAAATGGACCCCAGACCCTACTGGGAAATAGATTCTCAATGATAAAAAGCCCAAGGAAAGAAAGTGTGGTTCTTTGGGAGTGAGAGAAAAAGACAGCCCACTTGGCTGCTAGAGTGATTTTGTGCCTATGTCTATGTACCAAGGAGGAATTGGCCAGCACTTGAGCTTTGGGTTCTTGTCCATCAGAGAGGCCCAAGGAAGAGCACAGGTACCCAGATCTTGGTTGGGCCATCCAACTCAACCAACACCCTGAGACCTGGAGTGCAGGAGGAAAGAAAATGAACCTGAGCCACAACATCAGAGATTTAGGTTAAATACTCCATTTGAAACTTTTCAAAAGTGTTCTGGGCAGACAGAAACTCCAGAGAATATCAGCAGAATCCCTTCAGACTAAAACTGGAAATAAAAAACCCTTGCAAATATCTATGCAAATTCTGGATTTATTTACCAAATGGACTCAGTCCTCCTGTTGCCTTACCTTATGTCACAGTGCTTACAAACATGGCCTGAGGCATCAGAAACTGTCAAACTTAATGGGCCCAATCAAAGAACACTCCTCACGGATTTTCTGAAAAGCAGGGTTTGGAGAGGCTCTAAATATAAACAAACAGCCCTGCATTTTTTTAAATCTAGAATCAAAGAATTGTTTTTCTATTTTCTTACAGTGTAGGTCTGAGCCAGGTCCCAGACCAAGTTGTAATCCTTAAACAACCTTATGAGTTAGGTGCTTCCATTATATAGTTAACCATCATATTTGCCATTAGTGCTATTCCTAAACAACAAATATATAGATATAATCACATCTACCTAAAAATACAGGAGAATCAAGTAGAAAACTGTTAAAGTAAAAATTCAACAAAAATGCTAAATATAAGATGGAGGTAGGAAAATCAATCATTGCCAATACACCGGTAGTAACCAATCAGAAAACAGTGTGGAAAAAAATATTATAAAAACTGCTAAACTGTAATATATGTCTATGTGAAAAAAATGATATAATAGTAAAGATATAAAAATAAGATATGAATAAGTAGAAAAACATTATATTCCACAAGAAGAATAACTATTTTTAAATAATGGTAGTTTTCTCTTTCTCTTTTTGCAGACAAATGAAAACTCCATGAGATAGTTGTTTTGTTCACTCCTTTGTCTCAGTACCTACCACACTGGCTGGCTCAGTAAATATATGCTGAATCAATGAATGAAGTTAAACAGTATGCATAAACCACACAGCCAGTAAAGGGTGGAGCCTGAATTCTCAACCTCTGTTCATGTTTGCCTCTTTCCCACTGACTGCTTAATCTGGGAAAGAAGACAAGGGTACCTCCCTGCATGACACTTAGAGTTGGCATGTCCTTAGACATGACTAGATGTACAGTGATTTCTCCAGGGTCACTGTTTAGACATTACTAATGGTCCGGGGCTCCTCTGGTCTTGAAATATGTTTACATTTCAGCTGTGAAAGCTGAACGCTTCTTTATAATATAATTCTCCAGGCTTTCTGCAATGCAAAATGATAAATTGTGGGCTACTTACCCAAAAGCTCTAGATACAGGCAAATGTACTTCCAGGATCACTTAGCAATTGTTTGAGGGCTTTGGAAGTCTCTTGAAGACAGCCCGTTGAAGAAGTTTCCCCTAAGAATTTATCAAGATTAGGGCTCGGAAGTTAAATGCAGTCCCTATACCTTTTAGGCTGTATCTATTCGAAGGTGAACAGATTGAGTTTGCATCTATCTGTGTGATTAACATCGAGCACCCTGTGTTGGTGGAATAGGTTCATTATCTGGAGAAGAATTTAAAAGGCAGGATGGACAACTTCAATTTAGATAATTGTTGGATGTGATGGAGTGCTCTTCAAATGGGTCTGCGTAGGGCGGGGGCAGGAGAGCACTGGAAAGGCTCTCAAAACCCACAGGCAGCAAATACATAAGTGGAGGACACATGATGTATGGGATCAGAAGCCTGGAGTTTCAGCTCCGGCTCCATTACTAGCTGGGTGGCCTTAGGCAAAATCGCTCAGTGTCTTTGAGGTCAGTTTAGTCATTTGTAAAAGCGGCAATGATCATGCCTAACTTTCAGGTTGTTATAAGGATGCAGTCAGATGGCTGAGAATACCTTGTAAATGCTCTACATGAGGCTTATCATAATCATCATCATCATCATCATCATCATCATCATCATCATTACTACACAAGGTTTAAGAGGATTCAAAGATGAGTAAGACACTGGATTTCCATCCAGTCCTATAGAACCTGAAATTAATATAACTTTGAAGCCCTCTTTAAGGAAAAGAAAATAAAATTATAAATAACAATTAAGTACATTGCAATTTAGAGGGCTTTGCTGGCTTCATAGTAAAGGCACCTCTGCCTCCAAGAGAAGTGGTATAACAGCTGTCAGGAGCATGGACTCAGGGAGGCACACTACCTGGATTCAAATACTGCTTAGCTGTGTGTCCTTGGGCAAGTTACTAAACCTCTCTGTGCCTCAGTTTTTCATCTGTAAAAAGGGATGTTATGAGGATTAAATTACTTAAAATATATAATGGTGTTAGCACATAGTATGAAATATACATGCTTACAACCATCATTTTTTTCTAACCTCTTTTCAAGGATCCTTTTGCCTGGAAGGATGCACTATAATAAGGACAAATGTTACTTAAGACAGAGTGTGGTGAGTGCCCTAAGGAAGTACAAACCGTGGTTTCTGGGCCTGAGAAATTTTATGTATGTGAGCAAATTGGGAAAGGCTTCATAAAGGATAAACAGGGAAGGTTTCCAGAGGCAGTGCATTCCAGGTGGAGGAATTAGCCCGTACGCAGGCTTGGAGGTGAGAATCAGTTCGACATATATAGGAGTAACAAAGGTCTACACTGCAGATGACTAGAGAGGAAGTAAGGGGTGAACCTGGCAAGGCAGACGTGGTGTCTGGGGGCTTGGGTGCTGGGTGGGGAGGGGCAAGCCGCGGTGAGAGGATTAGGGCACGTGGGCCTGAGGAAGATGGCTTCAGAAGGAGGAATGGAGTACGAGCAGTGCCACTTAATCATCCTGGCAGTAGGTCACAGAGGTGACTGGAGTACTTCTACTTTAACAACCCGGACAGTTTGAAACGTGCCACCAACAACATGGGGAAGGGCACTCAGGAAGGGCACTGAGGAAAGAGCTTCTAGTTTATAGTTTTCACATTCATATTAAACTAAATTCATAGCTGAATTTAGTTTCTCACTCTAATTTCATCAGTATGAAAGGTGGAGGGGGTTTTGCCTGTGAGAGCTTAGAATCGTCACCCACCCCAATCCAGGGCCTTACACATCCCCCACCCCAGTCTTGGGCCATATACATCACACTATACTCATAGGCTCAGACCCAAGGGCTGAGCAGGATGTCTCTGGCATAAGTATACGCTTTCTCCTGGTGAAAACTTGTCCCATTCCCTTTTATTAGAACTAGGATTTTGCGAGATTTCTTTTGCTGCCACTTTTTGGGGATCTATCCCCTTAAGAAATGAAGTAATTTTGTGTAGCTCCCCGGTATTTAATTTTCTCCCCAGGCACGTGAGGCCATTGTGTATAGCACACCCTACAACCTGAACAACTGTAAGTGACAGCCCAGCCACTTGTCAGGGCTTTACCACAGAGGATATTTGGGGGGTGGGGGGGGCTGCTCCCAGGTGTTTCCACCTGAGGGGGAGAAGAGTTTGCCACCCTAAAATATGCCTTTGGGGAATATTTATTATTTTAAGCTATTTTTAAGAAATGAAATATTCAGGGAAAACCTGTGACCTTCTCTCAACTGCCTAAAAGAATTTAGATAGAGAGACTTGCTCCAGGAAGGGAGCTATCACTGTAGATAATGATGGTTTAATAGGAATTAGGTATGACAGACAGGGAGGTACCTAGCAAGGCCCATTTGATAAAAGTCCTCTTTGTGTCCCATTGTTAAAGATGCCTCAACAAACATTTGTTTACCAGACCCATGCTTTTCTATCTCCATGTAAATCGCTTTCCTCCCCTTTCAAGTCCCAAACCACTAACTAACTTCCTTTTCTCTTAAGCTCTAGATGGCATAATAGCTTCAACTGTCTAATTTGTCCTCTGGTCCTGTATTTTTATGGAACTCCTGTATGTACATACATGATACATTTGGTTATTTTATCCTGTTAATCTGTCTCATGCCAATTTGATTATTAGCCCAGCTAGAAGAATTGAGAGGAAATGAGGGGAAATTTCCCTTTCCCCTCCCCCACACCCTTCTGGGAAGGATAGTTTCCATGTGTTTTCCTCAGGATGCTGCCTCCCTGGCCTCAGCTGGTCCAGGAGTGGGCACCCAACTTCCCCCAAGCCAGTCAGCATCCTTCTCTGGAATGTTTAGAACCCTGGGCCTATAAGGAAAGGATCAGCCTCCTGTGGGTGATGGGAGCTACAGGATTTGAGTACTGGGAACACCCATCAGCCAAGTTCTCAGTACAAATGAAGACCAGCTATCTAGCAGAGAAAGATGCTCTCCCAGGAGAAAAGTGAAGTGCTGGTTGAATTTGAGTACCTTTTTGAATTTTCCTTGAGGACTAACCCCACGTCTGTTCTACTCCAGTTAAGTGCGTTGCCTGTTCAGAAAGTTCTTTTTTTTCTAAACCATTTTGAGTAGGATTTCTTTCACTTTTAATCAAAGGATCCTGATTTATATACCTATGCTCTCACCCTGTGCTTATCAATTAAAGCTTATTCAACCTGTTTCCCTTCTTTTCAGTGACCTAAGTGTTGAACAGATAACTTCATCACTGTTAACATAGAGAACAATGTGTTAAAACTTAATCACAGTGAGTGCTTACATGACATATTGCTTTTCAAATTTCAAAATAATTTTTCAATCAGTATTTTACTTAATCTGCATAAACAGCAGAAAGACAGAGCAGGTATTCTCTTCCTTATTTTATAAAAGAGAAAAGTTAGGCCCAGATAAATTAATTGACTTTCCCAAAGTTCCCCAAGTTATTTTCTGCCAAAACCTGAATTTCAACTCCTATCTTTTGCTTCCAAATACTGTATACTTTTTCTGATACCTTCTTGCTTTAGGAGGTGACCCAATGCTTAGACTTTTGGATATTGATGAAGGCTAGTGAGAAAGACGATGTGGTCAGGGATCTGGGTAGGTAGCTTTATACTCTAACTACAAGGAAGGGGGAAGTATTGTTGCTTAATTTCATGGGCCCAAGGGAAATAGCACAGGGCCAAAACTAGAGTGAGGCGAGTGAGACGCCGAGGGTGAACAATTTAAGGAGACTCCTACCCTGGGCCTGTAACATCATCAAGGTCATAGCTACAAAATTCAGACTCTAAGGATATGTGAGATATCTCCTGAAATAAAGACACCCCTTCTAGGCTAAGGAGTAAGAGATATGTTGAGTGGAAGAATCAGATGACCAGAATCGGCACTGTCATTCCTGGCATCTAGACATCATTGCCCTAATACCTTTTGCTCAGTGCTTGGTTCACTTGGCTAACTCACCATGCTCTCAAGAAACAGATTTTTTTTCTTTTACTCATCCTGATACAAATGTCCTTAAAAGTAGACACAGGTGAAGAAAACTTATAATCACATTCCATTGGAGAGCTAATAAAAGCCAAACAAATACTAAAAAAATCAATGTTTTTAAATCTAAAGTAGATTCTGGAGATAATCTTTTTTAAGTTAGATTTCTGTCACTTTTGACCAGATTCCAATTACTATAGCTATATGCTTAGGCTGTTCCCATCGATCCAGACTTACTCGTCCTATTACCTTCCTCTCAGTGTCCTAAAGGTTTATAAGATCGGGAAATTGAAACTGATACAGCTTAGGTGGCTTCCTCAAGGTCATACAGCTAGTTAATGAAGAAGCCTGGATTAGAATCCAGGTCTACTGACACACAGTGCTCATTCCACTATTCATGACTCTTAAGTGAGTCCTACATTAAGTATTAGTCTGAAGAGAGTTATTGTCGAAACTACAAAAATATTTTACTAGTCATTTCATAGATGTGCAGTACTTTGAACTTTGTTTCTGCGTTTCATTTTTAAATTACAAAAATGTTGAGAGTAGATTATACCTAAGATAAGGAAATTGAGGCTCAGAAAGGTTATATGACTTGTCTGAGGAAACTTATTGAGGTACTGGTAGAACAGTCCTCCACCAGTGTTTATGGTTCTTCAGACCAGTCTCCATGACGAGCTAAATATTATCTAAAATTATTTGTGTAATAACCACTCCATCCTGCCCTGTTTTTGTTATCTATTGCCACATAACCTATCCCCCTGAAATTTAGCAGCTTAAAATAATAAACACTTCCTACTTTACTATTCTGCAGGTCAGGAATCCAGGTGTCACTCAATTGGGTGTCTCTGACTTAAGATCTCTCCTGAGGTGGCAATAAGTTGTCGGCTGGGGCTGCAGGCCCATCTGAAAGCTCATCAAGGGATGATTTGCTTCCAAACCATGGACAGAATTCTGTTTCTTCTGGGCCTCGGTTCCCTGCTGGCTGTTGGCCAGAGACCTCCCTCAGTTACCAGATGGCCTCTCCATAGGGCAGTCACAACATGGGAGCTGGCTTCCCTCACAGTGAGCACACCAGAGAGTAGGACAGGGAACCCTACGGCAGAAGCCCCAGTATTTCGTGTAACCTAATCTTCGAGGTAACATCCCATTACTTTTGCCATGTTCTATTCATTAGAAGCAAGTCAAAAGGTCCAGCCCACACTCAAATGGAAAAGATTCAAAAGGTGTGACTGTCAGGAGACTGAAACCACTGGAGCCGTTTTAGAGGCTGCCTGTCATTTATCACATGTCCCAAATTAAAATCACACCTTCAGGTTGCCTCAGGTGGAATAATTCTAGAGTTAAGTTTATTATCCTTCAGTTTTTAAGAGAAAAAAAAATTTTTATTGTAAAGCAAAAAGGATTATTCATCCACAAATTGTAGCTGGCAGCTTGTTTGATATTTTGAAACCATTGTACAAAGTGGACACGTACCCCAGAGGGATCGATCTGTGATTCTGCCATCCATCTCTCCCTCTCCTCAGAGCATGCTAATTTCATAGTTTCATTTTTTTCCATCTCAACTGAAAGTCTTGCCTTCAGATGGCACAAGTGAATGACACTGCCTGCATGTCAGAAATTGCTACTGACATTTCAATTTTGCTTAATTTTTTTTCTTTCTTTGATAGTATTATGGAGAAAATTTACATTTGAATAAAAAGCAAATAGTGCATGTCAGAGTAAGCATCAGGGAATGTCAAATTGTTTTTTTCCAATTACAACTCTATTTCAAATAGGGTAATGCAATTAAAGGATAATTACTAGAAGCACAAAGCCAAGGTTACGATCAGAAATTGTTACCCTTTCACTTTAAGTCCTGTCTTGCTAAATAAAATATTCCTGAGGGGCAAGTTACTGTTTGAAAATAGAATATACTCATCTAGGAACAACCAAACACTCGGCAGTATTGACCAAAACATGTATTTGTGTATAAATGCAAGTGTTTTAAAAGAGATGAAAAGACACTAAAGGTGAGCAGCATGTTCCTTGATTTCATCACTCTGATTAATAATGTGATAAATTAACTGTAAGATGCAATATTAATTAACAGTATATTAGCTGAATTTTATTGCCAATAACATAACAAGCTCTGAAATAGTAGTCAGACTAAACTGCTGACGTGGGCTCTTCTGCAAACTGAGCTGTAGTTTGATTTCTCATTTGTCCAAGTGAAGCATCAGCAACTGAGTAAAACCAATTACCTCAAAACCCACCAAGCCCTCAGCAGCAACTTAGTGCATCTGAGCTTTGCCCAAATGTTATTACTTTCAAATTAGAGCCTGGTCTGAGATGGGGCACCAAAGAATTTCTACTACTGAAAATAATTCAATATGGCAGTCTAGTTGTGAAACACTCTGCTGAGCAAAAAAGCAAAGACTCCCTCCAACTTTGAGACATGTTGAATCTATAGCTGTTCAATTCCGGAAGGCAAGCCTGGAGGTATGGAAGTTAGATTAAAAAAAAAAAAAAAGAAGCAGCAACATATTCCTGACTCCCTTAAGTAAAAATGTTGTAGGGAAATTTTCAGGTTGCAGTGTTCATTTTTGAGGTCACATCCTGGGTTTGAGTTGAGGACACTTCAGGAAAAAAGATGCAAGGCCAAGAATGGAAAAGAATAAGGAGGTTTAGACAATGGGAGTTATCTCACCTCACTACGTAGCGAGAAACTCCATGCTATGACAAAAGTTTATCAGGTAAAGGTAGAAGTTACTGTGGTAACACATGGTCAGAGGAATTAAAATAAGCACAGCAGGATGCATTATAGGTTCCTAGAAACCCCTGGTCACTTATTTATTTACTTGTCTCCCCAACATCCTTTCACTTAACAGCCTCTCTCTCTCTGTGTCTCTGTATGTTTCTCTCTCTCACTCCTACACACATATAGTCGTTTCCTATCTTTTTGCTTAATTTCTTTCACAGCACATATCATTATCCTAAATTGTATTTCAGATAGTTTATTCATTCACTTATTTGTTTATTACCTGTATCCCCACCAAATTGTAAACTCTATGAGGTCAGGAGATGTGTCTCTGTGCATTGTGGAACAATGCTTGGCACATAGTAGGCATAAAAAGAGAAGAATGAACCCATTCACTAAACTTACTAAGTGCCTAGTGCCTAAGTGCAAAGGATTCCAAGGTGAGGATAATTCTAACGATCATTCATTGGAATTTACTAAGTGCTTTACATACAGTCTCTTATTTAATCTCATAAAACCCTGCAAAGCATGTGTTTTTGTTGTTGTTTTTTTTTTCAGATGAAGACATAGAGGCTCAAAGAACCTGGTTTACTTAATGCCACACAGTTAAAAAGAGGTAAAGCCATGAATTAAACAGGGTTTGACAACCTGACTCTAGGCTTTGTCTTGTCAAAGATAAAAAGGATACAAATATCCTCCCCGAGAACCTCACAGTTTGGATTTGAAGCATCATTGTCTTAGAGGGTCATCTTTGCCTGGCATGGCCAGAAGGGGAATCCTGCAGTGAATCCCAGAGAAGTGCAGATGGGACATTTGCCATTTGGGGAACTGCCGGAATGTCCTCCCTCCTGGCAGGACCTGGTGTCTCCTGCTGTTTTGCCTGGGTGAAGTTGGATTCTAGCACAGGTTCTTGAGAGCAGCACATATTCTCACCTCCCTGGTTCCGGGTTTGTATGAGAGCCCAGCAGCTGGCAGACATCCTATTTACTTTTAATAAATCTGACAAATGAATGATAAATAAATGATGAGTCTTCTGCCCCAGAGAATCCAGTAGGGGCAGGACCCAGCCAGGTGCATGGGAAGTCAGACTCTTTTCCAGCATTCACAACTGAATTCTAAGCAGCGACACCAAACTCCACAGTCAGTTCAGTCCACAGAGTTTCTATGTACTTTACCAGTCACAAAACTCTTCCTCTCTCTTGTCCTCTGGAATAAAGAAAGTTCCTCAGCCTATTCATTCCATGAATTAAAAAAAAAAAAAAAAGGTTAAAAAAGGTCTTCCTCGGTTACAATGCTGTTCATGTCCTCTGACCAGAAAGAGTTAGAGAAAAACTTCAGGATTGATCTGAGAGACACAGAGCCCAGGTGCCATTAAAGTGTATTAATGCCAAGGTCTGTGCAATTAGTGAAAAGTCAATTCCCATTACTAGTTAACACTATTGAATATCTGCTTTCTTTAATAAAAAGGCATGTCCAGTACAAAGAGAATAAATCAATAGGTTGGCTGCATTTAGATCTATTCTACCTTCTTCTAAAATGCACGGAGAAATTCCCTGTGAGAGCTCCGCTGTCTGTCTGCCAAGCTCAGTCTGTGAGCTGGCAGCCGGCCCTGACATCTTTGCCTGAGATCTTTCATTAGTACAATCTTGCCCTAGCTCTCATTTCTCTAATCAGAAAATTTGAGTTTTACCCTGTGATTAAAACATTTTCTATTTGAGCTTAACCTTGATCTGTCTGTGATTTGAATTTGTTCAGAAAACAAGCCATCGGCAGCTATGGATATACTTCTAAACCCCAGTGTGGGCTAACATCAGTTCTCCCTCAGGTGAGGACAGTGTGGGGTGGACGCAGCCTCTTAACAAAGAATCTCTAGAGCCTTAAAGATTGTGACCCTTCAGATACACCCTTTCCTTTTATATTTTATTTTTATTTTTTTAGCTGGTTAACCCTGTCTGCTATCAACTCTGGAGGCAGCTGGAATGTCTCTTGAAGTCTCCGAGCCCTCTGGCTTCCCAGAGCCACATACAGAGGAAGAACACATTTGCTTCTCTGCAGTGGAGGCTACCCCTCTGTAGCTAAGCCTGGCTATTCATCTTCTGTGTGGCCCACAAGATGAAGAAAGCTGTTTAGATACTACTCTTAATATAATGTTTAGTTTATTAGAGATTGGAAGGACACTTTGGACCTCACTGTCTCTCAGGTGCTTGCTAATTATGTGTAAGTTACTCTTAAGTTGGAATATTGTATTTCCATTAAAGTGAATTATGTTTCCCCAAATCATTTGGTTTTATTAACCAGAATGCTCAGTCTTAGATTGAAAAAGAAAGATTGATATTATTTTGCTTTAACTCCGGTTTATTTTGCAGAATTATTTGATATTCTTTTTTTATCTTTTCATCTCTATTTTTATCTGTTTGTTTTTAGTCACTAATTTGATACTTCTGTACCCTCTCTCCCTTCCAGAGAAGTGGGTAAGATGGTGGTGATATTGGTTTGGGTCATTGTATCAATGAAAGAAAATATTTGAATTCTATTCCTTTCAAGATTTTACTGTTCTGAGTTTTTCAGTGGGTTCAAGTCTAGTATTTCTCCACACAAGAAGGTAGACATATCTAAAGAAGCGAGAGCTGGCTGAACTCCTGTCTGCTTATTCCTGCCGCTTACCATGCCCCTGTTTCTGGCCCTGAGGTCTGGTCTGCCCTGTCAGATGATCACAGACCGGGCCCTACACAGAGAAACTAAAGAGTGAGACTCATTAACATCGTAGATGCTTTCTGAAGCCGCTGCAGTCGGGCACTGTAGATGGAGAGCTAAGGGAGGAAATTTCCTGTGCCACTTCACGGAGCAACTTTGGGCTGAAAATAACTGATATTCCATCCTAATACAAGGGGGGACGTGTTCAATTGCGAGGAGACATTTATAGCTACACAAACAGCCAGTTTTTCTGCACATTCAAGGTTATAGATTTTGAAAAGGCAGATTCATTAGGTGACAAGGCAAGCTTTAAAAGTCATCAGACAGGCTGGCATAGTGCTCCCAATAGCTGAGATGCCTCTCTTGAAAGGGTACTGACTGAAAAACAGGTGACTGGGTCAAGGGACCACCAATCTTTGTCATTTGAGGCAGATGAAGGCTATATACTCGGCTGGAAGCAGTTACTGAATTCTTATTTTGGGATAGAGTTCACAAAATGATGAGCAGGCATTGTCAGGAAATTAATGCAGGATAAATTATGGTAATGAATTTTGGGAAATGAATAAATGCAGTTCCAAGCAATCTGCCTGTGTGACGTTTATATAGGAAAACTGCCTTTTAAGGGGTTGGAAGTTGTCTTTGGTCCTTTAGCAAATTCTCCTGTGATAACCCTGAAATGACTATCAGGAGGCAGAATTGGATTAAAATTTTCACTTTTACAGAATATAGTATGTTTTACAAGTTCAAAAATCACAGAATTGTCTTAGATGCTGCACATTTTATGAAACATCAAGCAGTCAACCTTTCTTGCCTTCAAGATGCGGTGAAGGAAGAGGAACTAGGAGGGCTGTCAGAGATGTCCCCCACATTTTGCAAGAGAGATAAGTTATCAAGCCAGAGCGGGTAGGAGAGTTGTTCCATGAATGAGCATGGTATGGAAAGCACTCTCACCTTTCAGTTTAGGTGCATGTTGGGATTATTATCTGAAATAAATTCTGATTAATATAAACTTGGACTAAAGGAGAAAAAACATTCAAGCATGTGTTTATACTTGTTGAGATGCATAAAGGATACACCTTAAATCTAAGCCATAATACTGGAAGAAAAGACTGTTGAGAAATGTATACCACTGATATAACTTTACCAAGAAAGTCAACATTCTAAATCCCCAAAGACACAGAGAAATTTGTTTCAATGATTTGTCCAATCACTCTATAGCCATAAGAGCAACCTACAGTTGAGGGCCCTCAACCCTCCCCAGATTACTTTGTTCTTTTTAGTTATTGACTCAGTTCCCCACTCCAATGCTTCATTTTCCAATCATTTTGGAAATGGACATAACTTCCATGGATGTTTTGAAAGCCCTAGAGGGTTGAATTCTGTGTTCTGAGGAGAGCAGTGCACCCATGACAATGGACGTCACTCACACAAATAAGAAGAGGATAAAATAAGCCCATCCCCTCAGATGATGATGCCAGATTCTTGCAACCAGTTTTCTTTATTAAATCTGAAACTTTGACTTCAGCCAAGTTAGGTCTCTCAGTGGAGATAAGATTTCCAAACTGGCCAGGTTTGGAGACTGGCTGGATAAGCCCTGTCAAGGAGAAGAAGCAGGTTTTTCCACTTCTCTGTTCTTCACTTACAGTCTATATCCCCTGGAGAGACATTCTTACATCACCTATTCCTCCTCCCATAATTTCTTACCAGATATTATTCTGAAGGGTACAAAATAATTACATCTAATGGCTTCCCATCTCATTCAGAGTAAAAGCAGAGTCTATATACTGCCTTCCTCGCCAAGCCGTCAGCCAACCTCTCACTCGCCGTCGTCATTCCTTCTCTAACCTCCTCCAGGCGCAGTCACGTGTTAGTCCATTGTGTTCATCCCTCAACACTCCAGGCATATTCCTGTGTCAGGCCTTTGCACTTGCTGTTCTCTCTGTCCAGGTTGCTCTCACTGCAGTGCACACTTAGCAAAGTCAGGCCTTAAACGTCACTTCCTCGGTAGAGACTTCCTGAGCTACCTCACCTAAAATGTTACCTCCTCCACCTCCCAAGCAATTCCTATCTTTTTCCCTAACATACCATATAATACACTTTTTAAATCTCATTTAGTCTGTCTTTCAACTCGAATGTAAGCTCCATGAAGACAGTGTTTTACTCACTGCTATGTCTTTGGTACCCAGAACAATGCCTGGTATGTAGTAAAAACTCAATAAATACTTATTAAATGAGTGAATCAATGAATGGATGGATGAATATCAATAATTTGTCAACAGAGATTTCCATCTCTCCTTCATTCACACGTAAAGGTCAGGTCCTTTCATTGGGCACCAGAAGCATCAACACCGTGGGCTTCATTGCAAATGGTTATAGGCTCTTACCATGTGCCAAGCATTATGCGAAATACTGTACATATATTATCTTATTTAATCTTCACAACCAGCTCCTGAGCTTTATGTGGTCATCCCTGGTTTACAATAAATAAATGATGAGCCAAGGAGATCAAGTAACCTGCGCATGTTGGCATATTAGTATGAGGTGGAGCTCAAATACAAGCTGAAGTTCATCTAACACAGTGGGTCTTAATTAGGGGGTAATGTCTCCCCCACACCACCCCAGGGGGACATATGGCAATGTCTGGAGACAGTTTTCATTGTCACAACTTGGGAGAGGATGCTACTGGCATCTAGTGGGCGGATATCAGAGATGCTGCTAAATATCTCGCAATGCACAGGCCGTCTCTCCCACAATGAAGAATTATCCAGCTCTAAAGGTCAATTGTGCTGGGGTTGAGAAATCCTGGTCTAACTCCATAAACTGTTTTTAGTCATTTTGCAGCTTTGTGCTATTAGTTGCTAGTGGCAGTGAAAATGGCACCAACCCTTTTATAAAGCGATATGAAGATATTTCTCGAGTGTCAAATGTTTTTGTATCTTTTGACCCTGCAATCCTATTTCTGTAAATCTGGCCTCAGGAAATAATATAAAATGGGGAGAATGTCTCCAAATATTTATCATGACGTTATTTGTAATAGCAAAAACCGAAAACTACTTAATGTCTGATAATAAAAGACTCATTAAGTAAACTCTGGAATATCCACTTGTTGGGACATGAAGAAGCCATTAAAATGATATTTATTAAGAATTTATAAGGAGATGAGAAAATGCCTATGTAGAAATGGTAAATTTTAAAATTAGGCTTTAAAATTACATTTGCAGTATGACTATTAAAAATGACAACAATTATACATACAAAGAAGGTGAAGCAGAAACACACTAAAATATTAATGGTGTGGTAGAACAGAAGCTGGTTAATTTCCTTTATCTTTCAATACTTTCAAAATGCCTTTGTTGAAGAAGGACAGGCACATTAGTGGGAGCTGGAACCAGCTCCATCTCTGCCAGTTTATACCTGACAAAAACATTTTACTTGCTTATCTTAAATTCATTTTTAATGTTTTAAAAACATTTGATTCCATTAGATTGAAGAATTCTCTCTCCTAGAACCAGGTCTGCTGTCAGGGCAGTTACTGTTTGGGTCCCCAAATGGCACGGGGAGGGTAGGATGCTAACCTCCTTCGTATGAACATCCAAAACTGGAAGTCATGAGTCCAGTAACTAAGAGTGTGAGCTCTGGACTCTGACAGGCCTTGGTTCAAATCTCAGCTCCACATCACTATTGTATCCTTAAGTGAGTTCTTAAACTGTCTGTGGCCTCTGGATCCCATGCCCATGTTTAAAAACTCTACAAAATGCTGTTAATTCCTGATGGACTCTACGCTCTTTGAATACTATGGCTTGGAACCCTCCACTTGAAAGCTGTCCCACAAACAGCTCGATTTCTCATCTTTATTCTCCATCCCACTTTCCAGAGATGTCTTTAATCTCAAGAAAACATACAGCTTAGTACACAAAAGATATGAACCACGTATGAAAGCCTCATCCAAAGTGCTTTACTCTTGGACTTTGTTTTAAAAGAAACTTGTTTTTACCCTATGGGCAGATAGGGGTAAGGTCTGGCTTTCTGGTCAACCTTAGGTTGCAGCCTAGAATGAGTAAGAAGCACAAACAAAGCAGCTGCAGAGACAACATGCTCTCTTATTCAGACAGCATTTAGGAAATGAAAGAACAGAGAACTCAGTTATTTAATTAACCCTCAGAGTCTCTGGAATGTAAACATTTTCTTTGTAAAGCCCCAAGACCTCTCTTGTTTCCAACCAGCAGGCCTTTATTTCTGCTTCCCCTGTTCTCTCTGCTCTTGACCCCCATGTAATGCATTGTTAGATGACTTGCTTGCACAGAGGGACAGGATTCTTCCCCCAGAATTGTTAAGGCGTTAGAAATTTTCTCCCTTATCAATTTTCCATGGACTGGCCCTCTATTCCCTCATGGCATTGTATTGGTACACACTGCAGACACGGGCTCAGAAAACAAAAGGAAAAGTGAAGAGATAGAGATACACAGCCTGCCTCCCTGCCTATTCCCAGTGTGTCCCACTGACAATGCTGTGTGGAAGGGAAATTGTTCCATCAGCGACTGTGTTAGATTCATGACCCCACCACAACCTTGAATTGGCCTTTAGTTGTCGCTGATGGGAACTGAAGAACAGCGCCTGTCGACATGATTGCTACTCTCCAATGAATCAGAACATACAGGGCGAGGAGCAGCACATTAAACCAGCTACAGAAATATATCACTGTACTTTTATATAGATGTATTGCTTTTGCCCAGGCATATAAATGATTGGGCCAGCCACTTATTTTTTTTTCAAGGACTATAAATTTAAAATAAGCTAAGGGTTTTAAAATTATGTTCTTTTTAAAAAATCAGGGTAGCTATTTTAAGGCAACAGTCAAATATTTAAAGATCATCTTATATGGATATTTCAGCCACTGTCATTGGGAGGAAAATCAGCCCTTGTCACCTGCTCTCAGGTTACTTACACATAGGCACTGATTTATCATGTGTTGTCATTTGCTAATTGATCTTTTTAAAAAGTGTTCCCCATATCTACTTCCTTGCCTGCCTATTGGAGAAAGTATAGTTCACAAATTTGAGACGTGATTTAAATAGACAGCAGGCATACCAGCCTAAAGCAAGGTGCTATAAGCGTCAAGGTGTTCAGAGAAAACTAAGAGTAAGGAGGGAACCAGTGATTCTTAAATTTGGAAGTTATAGGGTCCTACTGAGAATACGCTGAGGCCAACGGACACTCTCCCCAGGAGCACATGCGTATGCTTTCACTTATAAGCAAAATTTTTCATTTCACTTCAAGGACTCATAAACTCTCTGAGCCCCTCCCTGGAGCCCAGGTTGAGATCCCCTGCCTTTGAGATTATCTTACAAAGCTTTAGAGTTATGACATACCAGGATGTGATGATCAGCTATGAAACATGTCTCAAGTAATTGGTTACTCATAATAGATAAAACATAGATGTTTGCAAATAATTTACTCTTTAGAAGCATATACAGTTGAGAAGATTCAAAGATTTTCCTATAACAGCATCATTCTTATTTGTCACCATAGGTAATAAGAATTTATGTGGTCCAATCCCTGCCTACCTCCCTCACATCACCTATGGACACTTTTCTTCTCACCCCAAAAGTTCCAGCCACATGACTTTCTTTCTAATTTCTAGCCCACTAAGTTTCCTGCCTTGGATTATCTTTAATGCTGGGCAAGCATTTTGAATGTTCTAGGCACAGGTTGAACAAGGCAGTATCTGTCTTTTGTGTATCTTAGATTCTGTGGAGGGAAACAGACAATAGGCGTATAAATAAATCTATAAGTTTGATCATTTCAAAAGTTAGGAAGCAATTAAAATATGATGATGGGATAGAAAGTGACTAATGGATATTCTATTAATGCTTTTTTGGGAAGATTTTAGCTGAGATGGGAGAAATGAGAGACAGCTGCAGGTTAAAGGAAAGTGTTTCCAGTAGCAAGTGCAAGTGCCCTGAGGCTGGAAAGAACTTGGTTTGGAAGTCAGCGAGGAAGCCATGTGACATCTGATATGCTCTCTCAGGGAGAAACTTCAGTGATCTATGCTGCTGCCCAATACACTGATATGCCATAAGCAGTTGTAATTACAAATTATAGGCTTTATTTCCCTGTAAGAACTTTGAGTTTTTGTCAAAACCTGGATATACAAATTGAGGTAGCTGAAGACATAATTTGAGTTGGAGTAACACGAGGCCCAGAGAGGTTAAGAGATTTGCCCAAGGTCACACATCTGGTTAATAAGTTAGCTTTGTGGAAGAGACAAAAGGAAAACCCTGGCTTCTGCATTTGCAGGGTAGTGTTCTTGCCTCTTAGTCATCTTCACATAATTTATGAAAGGTTGCTTTTCCTTGAAAACTAGCCTGTTGCCTGTTGGTGCCAGGTTCCATATGCAGTTATGGCTCAGAGACACATCATCATTACATGTTTTGTTTTGTTTTTTAGCTTTTATGAACTTTTGTTCAAAATCTAGCTCAGGGTTCCTGATTCTTTGGGTTCACAAATAGCCAAAAGTAAGCTAAAAATCTCTCACCTATAAAGGAAACAGAGCAGCACTATTTCTCTGGGCAAGGCATTAAGATCAATGAGGCTGTTATAGGTTCTGAGTTCCCACCTGTCTCTGGTTGGGCTGGCAGTTGGGATAGATGGCTTCACAACATTAAATGTCCATGTCTAGGAAATTAACCATGCTCCCACACCTCTTTGTCCCTCTGAGCTCCAAACAACAATTGAATTGACAGCAGTCTTGGTTTCCAATAAGTGTGGGAATTTTCTGATCTAATGGAATCAAATGTTTTTAAAACATTTTTAAAAATGAGATGGGTGAAATATTTTTGACATTTTGGCAAAAAAAATTAATGCAGAAGTCATCTTGTACCCTTCTCAGTGCTTCATTATCAAGAATTACATGATGTTAATATATTTTTATACTGGTCTTATTAATTTTGATTATTTAATAAGTATCTTGTGGGAAGATATTTTGAGACTATAAAAATCCTATTTCTGATCATACTTTTATCCACTAATTTTAATATCTATCAATTCTTGTCTGTAAAAGTTATCACTATTGTGTTTTCCTAATGGTGATTTTTTTTTATTTCTATCATTCCACATTTATCAATTGGAAATGTGCTGCAAGAAAAGTTGTCCCTTTGCTTCCATATAGTTATTCAATTATTTTTATGTAAGTATACACTAATGGTTATTTTACTTATGCATTATCATTACTATGATTTTTTTTCTCAAACTGTCCCAGATTTGTCCATTCAGAGCCCCACCAAGTTCATTCATGTATCCCTTAAACATGCTCCCATTCCTTTCTGAGCACTTTACCCTCTGACACACAAGATATTCTAAAATTATTTTGTACTTTCCTTTCCTGGTCCTGGAATCAAACACTTCTCCAAGGAAAAACCTATTTCTAGGCACAAGCCATGCCCATTGCTACCAGCATATCATTGCTTCCAGGTTCTTTCAGTGGACAGAGCATGGAAATATACAAAGTGTACTGACACATGTATACAGAATACAGAAATATCTGTATTTTCACATCTACCATCTAACATCTATCTCTCTATCTCTATTTTTCTCTCTTATCTATCTATCTATCTATCATCATCATCATCATCATCATCATCATCATCATCATCTATCATCTATCATTGATCTATCATCGTCATCTATTATCTATCTATCATCTATCTATCTGTCTGTCACCATGACTTTGTGCTGATACCTCTGATTCCAATCAAATTCTATAGCGTTCATAAGTCTTCCCTCTTCTCTTATTTATAACCCCTTTCTTCAACAGTGAGAGATCTGGCTCTCATTAACCATAATACATTTATTTATTTGTTCAGTCCTAGAACATATATAAAGATTGTCAGAATTAGCAGCCCATAACCCTGTGAAAAATTAAACTTACCAACTGGAGTACAGTATTTGTATAGAATGCTTTTTGTCTTTTCTGAGTAATAACTAAATACCACTTTCCAAAGTTACTTGGGTTAGTTCTTTTTTCCCCTCTTTTTCAGTGTAGTTATATTTTTAATTTGTCATTTTGTCATTTGTCAGTTAGGTTCATTTTTATTATTTATATTCCACAGAGGATATCCTCAAATCCTGGTTGATTTTAAGTTTTGAAATTTATTTGAGGAATATGCTAAAAATGGAGGAGCTATTTATTCAGAAAATATACTCAGAGAAATGTCATTCTCCCTCATCCTTGCTACACCTTTCTCATCCCCCATTCTTTCCATTCTTTCCCTCTCCACCACCTTTCAGTAACTAATTCAATTAATTTCTATTTTTTTTCTTTCTGTATTTCTTTTGCACAAATGAACACATACTTATATATTTTTCTTTCTTACATGAAAGAAAGAATTTTCTGATCTAATGGAATCAAATGTTTTTAAAACATTTTTTTAAAAAGAGATGGGATTAGGGGAATAGTCTTGGTTGTGTTTCCTTTGAATCGTATTGAAAACAAAAGTGTCATCAGACTTCCTTATGGGCATCTGTTTTGTTTCACAAGGAAACTAAAAAGGAATTGCCTGTTAAGAGAAGAATACATTTGGCTAGAGATATTCCAATAGTACCTTTGTGGTACTGACAATACCCTTTACACATTCCTTTTTTCCATGTAACAGCAAATCCCAGAAATTACTCCAATTCTTTTTTCGGTTTCCACCAAGTGAACATGCCATAGTGTGTTCGACTTCCCTCTATGTTTAAACATTCAAATTCTTTCTAATATTTTGCAATCATAACTAATGTTGAAATGGATAACCTTGTGCATGTGTATTTATTTACATATCATTGGACATATATCTTCAGTAGAGATTCCTAGAAGTAAAATTGCTAGGTCAAAAAAGTAAGTGCATGTATAATAGTTGAGCATTGCCAGATTATTCTTAGGAATGGTTCTACCAATTGCATTTCCATCAGCAATTTATGAGTGCTTCTTTCTCCATAGTCTTGACAACAAAATGTGTTGGCTGCTGGTTAGTTTTCACTAATTTAACAGGTGGAAAAAATGTATGTAACTTGAATGTTGGTTTAATTTACATTTCTCTAATAATGGTTGGTGGATTTAAACATCTTTTTTCATATGTTTAAGGGCCATTCTGGATTTTTTTTAAATTGTTTGGTCTTCTTTTAATTTTTTCATCATGCTTTTGGTCCTTTATCCCTCATTTTTTAAGAGTCATTTATGTCGTTAAGTGGACTAGTCCTTTGCAGTATGTATTGTAAATATTCTTTCCTAGTTTGTGAGTTATTTTTGGCCTTTTACAAAGGTGTTTCTTGCCTTGAGAATATTTTATTTAATTTTATGTAGTTGAATTTACCAACTCTTCTTTTTGCCTCTAAATTTTATTGTACACTATTTTAGTGCCAAAGAAAGTAAGAACTTACTCTAGGACATTTTAAACCTGAGTAAGAGTAGGGAAGCAGAAAACTCGAGGGCTGTGAGGTCAGGTGGATTCTATTTCCACCTAGCTTACTTTCATCTTTTTAGCTGCGAAATCTTTGGCTTACTACTTAAATTTTCAGAACCTACTTTTTCTCATCTGTAATATGGGATGGTGCCACATACCTTATGCTACTATGAGAATTTAAAATGCTTGTTTCAATGTTTGGCACTAAGGAGACATTATTATTATTATTATTATTATTATTATTATTATTAATTTACATAATACATTCAATTCTGATAATTCAATAAAAATCTAAAGATGTGTATCTGATATTTTTGTTCTCAACATTATTTCATCAGGATTCTACCACTTCTATAAGAACAAAGAATCTGAGAGATTTTTAACCATTCATCTGTATGTTCATCCAAATTGTTCTCTTTCTAAAATACTTTGTCTTTTGAACTGCTATCATGTCTCTCATCTATAATGAATTTAGAGAAACATTATGAGGATAAAGGAGTTAACATTCATAAGGCACACTGAATTGAGGAATAATAGCATCAAAATGAGTTCCAGAAAGGATTCTCATTAACCCAATTTATTATCACCTTATCTCTCCAAAGTCCTTTTCTGGCCCTTTGCCTCCAAGTTCAAAGTTTTGTGGTAATTTCTGAAGAACACACAATTCTAGAACCAGGAATCTTCAGGTGACACCAGTTATTGTCAGTACCACAAAGGTACTATTGGAATATCTCTAGCCAAATGTATTCTTCTCTTAACAGGCAATTCCTTTTTAGTTTCCTTGTGAAACAAAACAGATGCCCATAAGGAAGTCTGATGACACTTTGTTTTCAATACGATTCAAAGGAAACACAACCAAGACTATTCCCCTAATCCTTTGGCAGCTGCTTCTAAATTATTTGAACATGATGAAGTTCCCATCTACCAATAAGTTAATTAGGTAGAAGTGTGTTCTTATAGAGTACAGATGTATTACAGGGGAAAAAAATGTCTAAGGGCCCCACGGATGAGATTGGATTTACTTCTAGTTAACTGTGTTTGTTTTTCTCTTGCTTTACTCCCAAGGGAGTGATTTAGACATGGTTGTCCTTCCACCCTTTTGCAATTCCTCAGTGCCTTTGGGCACGTGCAACTGACAGAGGGAAAAAGAGCGGAAGCGACAAATGAAAGGTAACTAATTTTGATTGCATCTTTACTATAATCTGATCACTACACTACCTACTTAGAGATATGTTATTTCAGTGGTTCTTTGTCAAGGGACTACTACCCCTAAGTGGCATTTGGAAAATTTGCAGAGCCTTTTTTTGTCGCCATAGTAATTGAAGAGTACTACTGACAGTTATGGGGTGGTGTAGTATAATAAAAAGTAAATATTTATTCTTTGTCCAAGTTTCCTGGCACAGATAGATACCCTAAAACCCTTGGAATCTCCTGAGTGATAAGTGTGTCTTTTGTATTCTAATAAGATAACTCTCAGAAAGGGAGTGAAAGATGATATGGGGTTGGGGTGGGGGGAGCTAGATAGCTTTAGGATGGCAGGTACTCATCAAAAAGACCAGCCATGATTAGAGAGTTGGAACTTTCAGCTTCACCATCCACCCTCATCTACCCATACCTCTGGGAAAAAGAGAAGGGCTAGAGATTGAAGTCAATCACTAATGGCCAATGATTAAATTAATTATGCTTATGTAATAAAGCCTCCAATGAAAACCCCTAAACAATGGGGTTTGAAGAGCTTCCGAGAGAACACATCTCCAGGTTAGAAGAGTGGCATGTTCGAAAAAGGCGCAGAAGCTCTGCACCTCCGCGTGCCCTATACCTTGCCATATTCATCTCTTCCATTTGGCTGCTCTTAAATTGCTCTTTATAATAAATTTGTAATAGTAAATATTGCACTTTCCTGAGTTCTGTGAGTCATTCTAGAAAATTTTTGAAGCTGAGTGGAAAGTTGGTGGTAAACCCCTAAATCTGTAATCAGTAGGGCAAAAGTGTAGTAGCTTGGGCACTCCATCTGCTGCTGGTATCTGAAGTGGAGGGCGTGGTCTTGTGGGACTGAACCCTTAACCTGTGGGATTTGCACTAACTCTGCATAGTTACAGGCATACCTCAGAGATATTGTGAGTTTGGTTCCAGACCATTGCAATAAAGCAAGTCATAATCTTTTGTCGGTGGAGGGTCTTGCTTTCAATTTGCAAAAATTGTAACATCTGTGAAACACAAGAACATTAAGTTTGGCTGTGGTTTCAGAATTAAACTGAATAATTGGACACCCAGTTGATGTTGGAGAGTTGGTTTTTGGTGCTGGAGAAACAACATAGGTGGAGACCAGAGATACACCATTCTAGACATCCTGCGGTGCATGCAAGAGTTCTGTGGTAGGGAGAATTGTTCTGCATCCAGCATGACTTTCAAAGGGATCACTGGTGAAAACCCATTTATAATCATCTAAGCCTAGAACCGAACTTTGCTATTTTCAAAGTATGTTTTGCATAGTTTTTGTATAACTTTCCAGAAATGCAACTACTATGTAAACTGAGGGAGGACTGCGCTTTATTTTGTGCTCTGCGGTACTTGAGTTGCTAATACATCACACGTGTGTTGGTCTATCTCTGTACCTGCCACATATGTGGTGGAAAACGTAGGTGCAAACACTGGACAACTTCATTTTATTGCCTACTGTAGTTGTGGCTGAGTATTTATAAATTGTTTTATTATAAATTACCTTTCTTTCGTGTCTTCTTTATATTGTATATGAGCCTTTATTGATTTTTATGGGTATGTAGATTATTATTTATAAATTTTATTTCAGGATAATAAAGAAGGCATTGCAAAGTATTTGCAATAAAATTGGAACATTTGATCTAAGAGTCATTATTATTTCATCAACTGTTCATAGTGATTTTGAGAGTATCTCTTATTAGTGCCATTTTATATATACAGGAATTGGAAATCCGAGTGGGTAAGACTCTTGCCCAAAGTCACACAGCCAATAAGTGGCAAAGTCAAGATTCAAATGGTTTCTGTCTGGTCCTAAAGTCCCAAATTTAATGGAAATAAGAGGACAAAGGACAGAAGGATGGATTAAGGAAGAAACATTGAAACAGAAAAAAATATAGGAGAAAAAAAGATGTGAATTGATGTTTATTTCAATTGTTAAACTCTGTTGAGTAATCTAAATATATATAAAAGGTTCCCATTGATAAATGTTGTTTGATGTCTGCTATATATAATGTATATTTAACAATGCTGAGGATACAAAAATAATTTTGACTATATGACACCACCTCAACCTAGTTGGGACGATAGAATACATTCATTTGAAACAAACAAACAACATGGTCCAGGGTGTTATTAAGTGCAAAAGGAGAAGGGCAGCAGCATCTATTCCCCTAAAAGCAGGACCTATTTTCTAGATACTTTTCCATTCTCAAGCTGTAGTCAAGTAATGAGAAATCAAATGGTTATATGCTCAATGAAAACTTCATGTAACAGGCACACATTTTTTCCCCTCTGTCAAAGCTGATTCCTGAATGCAAGGTTGATCCTCACCACCAGTTTTCCCTTTTCATAGCTGATGACATGGGGTACACTAATTTTCACTGGAAGAAAATACCACGTCCCCAAAAGTGAGGGTTCCAGTAAATGCATCATGCTTTGTGAAATGTCCAAAAGCCACAGCCACCACAGGGCAGATGAATGGCCCATTTTTCTGACCCTTTCTGATGTGACAGGTTTTCTGTCATTCCCACTCCTCACTGGACCTGAGGACTGATCTTAAGCAGAACTGTGCTCTCTCTGTCCCAGGGGAGTTATTTTCCTGTGAGGACTCACAGACAGAGGCAGATTTTTGGGACACTAATGAAGCTTAAGATTCAGAGCCCCTCATTTGCACACACCCCTCCTCAAACCTAGGGAGGAGGCCACAAGATGTTCATAGGGTCATAAGTTTCATTAACATTCACAAACGTAAAATACTGTAGGTACAATTGGTTAAGGCCACTGTCTCCATTTGGACTTCCTTCTCTCCTATATTCCTCTGTGTTAGAAAGGCACTGGAGCGCCCATAGGTATTTTCAGCTCTAGTTAAGGAGAGCTTGGGATGGGGATACATTTAGTCTGAATGTTGTAGGATATATTTTTGTGGTTTGTACTTACTTCTATACACGAGTAAGTATGGCTAGCTGTCCTAGGATAAAAATGGCTTCTAGGAATATTCCTTTTACTGATTATGTTGGCTCTTCCATCATCGAGTTTATCATGAAGATACAATGCTGGAGTACTTTGACACTCAACTATCAAAGTGTCATACAATGTCCAGCATCAGATGGTTATAGGTAATGTGGAGAAGTAAAGTGTGAAATATTTAGAGCCAGAAGTCGGTCTATAAAAAATTCTTCCAAATCTCAGAGCTCATATATGAAAGAAATGTATGGAAGCGTTCCCAAATTTGACAATAATCCTAAAAATGTATTGATGTTACCCATCACAACTGAAGAAGCTGAAAAATTTTTTTTCTAATTTATAAAAAATAAAGATAAATTTTGATGATAGAGGAAAGATTGAATCTTTCTCTTTTTACCTTGGAAAATACTACAAAACCACTGTCAAATAAAGAATTATACATAATATTGATTTTAAAAATGTAAGAATGAAAAGTGTTAGAGAGGTAAAGTTTGTGAATACCCAATTCCAACACGTGGTAGTGGATTTTCTTCCACCTAGAAATTCTTGGACATCATCTAGGTGTTCTATGACTCAACTCCATTCTGACACTACCTACCTAGAGATAGTGTCAAATCCCATGGAGACAGGGCTATGCCCTATAAGACTGCCCCCTCTTCCATTCAGACACTGCTGACAAGTCCAGATTGTTTCTTGGGCTTCATACAGACCAGTTACAGACAGGAGTTTCCCACACTCCCCTTTTTGGGTTCCATCAACTTGCTAGAGGGGCTCACAGAACTCAGAAGCATTTTAGTTACTAGATCAGCAGTTTATTAGGAAAGGATATAACTCAGAAACAGCCAGGTAGAAGAGATGCAAAGACAAGGTATAGAGAAAGAGTGTGGCATTTCATGGCCCCTCCTAGGGCCACTCTCCCCAAATCGCCATTTGTTCTCCAACCCCATAGTTCACCAAACCCAGTCCTTCTGGGTTTTTATGGAGCCTTCATTACATAGCCACCATTGATTAGCTCATTGGCCATTGGTATTGATTCAGCCTCCAACTCCTCTCCCCTCCCTAGAGGTATGTGCATTAGCAGGGGGGTGAGGGGTAGGAGGTGTTGGAAACTGTTGACTAAAATTCCAACCCTCTAATTGTGTGGTTGGTTCTCCTGGCAACCAGCCCCCATCCTTAGGTGTGGTCCAAAAGCCACCGCATTCAGATGTTAAAGACATCTTTATTCATATCATCACTTATGAAATTCCAAGAGTTCTAAGAGCCCGGTGACAGAAACGGGAGAAAGACTAAAAATATAATTTCTTAATATAAATCACAATATCACAGAGGTATGTTGGGCAATTCATTAATAAAATTACTATGCTCTCTTTCTGAATTTTGTGATGTTTGAATTATTGTCAGCTTTTTAAAATGTGTGATTTATTGTGATTCATTTTCTTATTCAAATTAAACATTTACTTTTGCACCTCACTTTGTATTAGTAATTTTTTTCTTCATCAGACATTTAATGAATTGAATAGGGTGGGACTTAAATGGATACTGAATTACAACAAGGAGGTGAAGGGGAACAAGGATGTAATTGAGGATGACCCCCAAGAGTAAGTGACCTTCTTATATTAGTAATTTTATACATTTTTCTTACAGAGGGCCTCTCAAATTTTATAAGCTTCAGGTCTCACAAAACTCGGATTCATTTCTGCTCATGAGGCCTGAGTTAGCTATTTTCGAAGTGCTGTTATGCAAAGATGGTTTGTTTCATATGGTACCAGAGGGCTAGAACTTTAATGCTGAGACATACAGGAGGACAGATTTCAGGTCAATTTAAGAAAAAATACTTTAATATTCCAGGCCTTCCAAAGATGAAGAGGGAAGCTATGGGGGTAATGAGTTCCATCACAGTGCAGCTATTTTAGTAAAAGTTTCACCATCATTTGGCATGGCTGCTGTCATGTGGGTGCACGCTGGGCAGGCTGGTTGAGCGTAATGAGTTTTCAAATATACTTGGACGCAGTCTCGACTTCTTCCTATCTGTGTACCCTCGGACCCCTCGTTGTGCCTCCAACTTTTCTCTCATGATAGAATCTCAGGGAGGGGTGAGACGGGCTAGAGTAATGAGGGCAGAAAACAAGGAACACAGCACACACAACTATCTCTTTATGAAGAGGAACTGAGGGCTCAGAAGTGAGATTAATGGTATGGCAGGTTCGGCCGCCAAGAGGGAATCCACAGCAGACAGTTTCTAGAAACACCTTCTACAAGCTTCTTCAAGACCTAATCGCGTCCTAAGGGAAAGGCCCAATTTCTCACTAACAGTGGAGGCAGTTGCTTTGCCATTAACCTTTCAAAGGGTCACTTCCACACCATGAGCTCAACATGCCACCCAGAAAATGTAAGTGAACATCAGTTTTGCTTTTCCTCTTGCTTAACTGTTTTAAATGTCCTTGAACTGCATTTCTCCACCAGGCTTAATTTTATGGATTGTGGATTACATTTACTGCTCAGCACTTCTTGCTCAACCCTGGACAATTGCAGACCTACTGAGTTGTTAACTCACATGGTCAGCATTAATGTCTGGACTAGTTATACCAAATGACTGTAGCATAGCACGATTAACACCTGGCCTTAGAGCGTCCCAATGAAATCAGCACTTTGATTCTTTTCCATCCAGCAAAAAACCCAAGAGGAATGTACGAGTAATGACTTGGGTTAACTGTGCTTATCTTCCAAAGAGTTCAAATTTCTACCCCAGTCTTGCTAGCTGCCTTATCTTGGAGAATTGTACTTGAAAGCTGCTTGATGGCCAATTTTCCCACCTTACAGACAGGTTATAGAAATCCAGAGAAAGATGTGACTTCTCCATGATCCACAGAAAGTCAGGTTATCTTGCTCTATTTTTTCCCCACTAGCCCAAGTCACTTAGGAGAATTCCAAAAAGTTTTGGAAGCTACAAAAAGCTTTAAAATCATAGAATCTCAAAGCTGAAAGGGACCTTTAAACTGATATATTATTTGCATCTCTAGGCCTGGAGTATCTCAAATAAAGGTGACTAGAACTTGCCACATGTATGACCTGTAGCTGAAACCACCATATCTACCAATGAGGAAGAAAACTCTACTACCGATATAGATGGATGAATCCAAGAGAGTGAAGCACAGTGAGAATAACTAGTTTCTAAGCAAAGGGCACTTGAAATCATTCCTAAAGGGCTCCCAGTTCAGTGCTAATAACTTCGTCAACTTTTCTTGGTTCTTTCCTCATTTTGTCAGCCCCATTCAGTGTAGATTGTTGTTCTGTGAAAGTCTGACACGTGTAGGGATGCTCAAGTTAAGGATGTCGGTGATTCTATTTAGGAGGCAGACAATCTGCAGCTGCTGAGAACGGGAAAAAATTCTGATGTGTCCTCTCCTGACTCACTCAACCGTCCCTCCCACGGATCTCGTGAAGGGGAGTTTGACAAATTCTCAATATCAAAACCAGCTGTCAGGACAACACAGGATAATAGCTGTCCTTGTCAAATGCACCAATTAATTCACCTGTCAATGCTAGGATAATTGATAGACTCCACAGTCTGGCTGAGTAATGAAAGTTGAAGGCATTACTAAGTCCATTTTACCTCCTAACAGATCTTATAGTGGAACTGAGGCTGTCAGAGCTGGATTATACCAATAAACCTGTGCAAAAAGCTTGACTTTTAAAAGTATGTGTGTGGGCATGGGGGAAAAGTCTCCCTGATCAACTGCATCTGTTACTATGTGACCAGTTCCCAAGAATACTGCCAGAAAATGATCAAAGGAAAACATGGCAGATAAGTAAACATTCTACTCATTTATTCTGAGGTTTGTTTGCATGCAGACACTTCATTGCTTGGGGGTACCGTTTAAGATTGCAAGAGCCTCGTCCTTCCTGCAGTACTTACTAATTTGGCCAGAAGTAGGATATAGAAATCTGAATCAACAGAAATCCAGCCAAAAGATTTGGTAGGATAATACAATGACTACCGTGCAATGAGAACACTCACATGGCTAGAGATTTTTGCTGAACATATGATGATATAATATAAGCCATTGTGGAATTCCAATTAAATAGTTTTGGCAGGAGAAACAAGAAATGTCTAATTTGGTAGACTCCCTAGATCTGGTAGAGTCCCTAGGAAAGGAAAGGGTTATTTTTAAGGTGGTTAGCTAAGAAGGAGCAAATAGGTATACTGGGTCTAAGCAGGCAAGATGTTGACTGTAGGGGTCATAAGATTTAGACCTGTGAACAGGTTTGAACTCTGTGCATTCTAACTCTGCCACATGTTTCTTATACTAATTTATACTATTTGCTGAACCTGGACCACTCTTAGCCTAAAGATTACAGTAATAACAATAATATAATTTATTGAGCACTTACTATGTTCTTTATGAAGATTTTATATACTTTATCTCATTTAATTCTCACAACCACCTTATGATGTAGATGTGAGTACATAAGCATTTTTAATGTGCACAGACTTCTAGCCTAACAGAAAGACACCTATAATCTCCATCTCAATTTTCTCCCTATTCCTTCTTCCCAAAGAGAAAAGATTCTTTCTTGTTGGTAGATGGGCTAAACACTGATCAAATTGTTGATGGATATAGGGGGTGTGGGATTTACTTTTTTGAGAGTATTTGAAAAGAAAGGTTTGAAACAGCTGCAGAGAGTAGACTAAGTGGGTGGGAGAGTGTAAGGATTGAATAAATATTGCCATAATCAAGAATTTAAATCCTCTATAATGCCCTTTGAAGGATGCCAGCAAAAACTGGAATATCTTTTCAACTACTTTTGGTCTGTTGAAATTAGTGCTTATTATATGTGATATTACTCTAAAATAGAAATACACAATCTCTTGAGTTCATTATGATTAGAGCACAAATATCACCCATTAAAAAAGAAGAATATTGTAACTCGAAGAAATTACAAAATTTACCCAAAGTTTTCAGTACATTTGTGAAAATGTGATTTAGCAGCACAGATGAAACTATGCATTTTTACATTCCTTCCCATGCTTTTCTGGAACAATCCCATATTCAAGGATTTTCCTTGGCTAATTACATCTATTTCCCCACCAAGCCTCAACTCAGAATATAATTGCTTTTCTTTTAGTAATTATACTTTTGAACATTGGGTACTTACTACGTGACAGGCTATGCCAAACAATTGACTTGCATTTTCCCACTTAATCCTCACACCATCCCCTCCCTGAGTATCGTCTCCAATAGACAGAAGAGAAAACTGAGGCTTTAGGAGATTAAGTAACTTGCTCAAGGCTGCACAGTTCATGTACAGCCAAGTCAGACGTTGAACCCAGCTCTGTCTAATCGCAAGACTTTGCCCCCTCTTCTGCGTTAGGATCATTGCGACGCTCCACATAAACGCAAATTGCTACAGTTGGAAATGAGTGGATCTTGACTCTTGCTCAGAAATATTCTAGGCATCTTTCTCACGTTGGCCTGCTTTCATTCTGATTGCTTGGGTTGCCTTTTGGTCTAAAATGGCCATATCATTTGAATAACCTGTGTACCCAGAGTAGGGACATGTCCAGCAGGAGACTCATCTCTGAGGCTTAGCTTCCTTGGATCAGCCTGATTGATAAGCCAGGATTTGTTTAGGCAGGCAGTCTTCAATTTGCATTTGTCAGGATCAGGAAGATTTGTTGTTGTTGTTGTTGGCTTTTTTTCCTGTAGTAATGTGAGGCTCAGAGTGAGTTCAATGCAATGTTTGTTCATCTTGACTATGATCTTCAAAATCATGATCATGTTTCTCAAGCCACTTGCCTAAAAAACAAACAAACCAAACCAAACAAAAACAAACCAAAAACAAAAACAAAAAAACAAACAAACCATAGGCATGGATTTGTGTGATGTTCCAATGGAAATAGTTTTTCTTAAAAAGTAAAATGTTTTTCTTTCTATTATTCATGTTGAGTCAAGTTATTTAATGAGGAAAAAATAGATGCAAAGAAAGAAAAGAAAAAGGTAGGGAGAGGAAAAAGAAGAAAGGTCCTGTTTTGATTTTTGCCCCAAGGATCATGATAATGAGAACTCCTAATTGGACCAAGATTCTTATACCAGTGAAAAATAGGTCTTCAGTGCCCAGTAAAGTCATCCCTCCTCTTTTCTCCACAATCCCACTCCAATTCAGGAGCCTCTCGTTTCATTTCATTTTATTTTATTTTTACTTTGGCCAACTAAAGCTGTCATGTTCGGGAGCTAAATGTGTTGTCCTGCGTGGGCATCACATCCATCAATTAACGTTTCTGCCTTCTGTGCTATAGGAATTATCTCCAAGTTCATCTTGATGATTTTTCTCTCTACCTCATTACCCAAGCTAGATACAGCAGAGACTTGTCATGTTTAACGGTGGCCATCTTATGCACATTCTGATTCTTTTGAATGCACACATGCCTGTTTATATAGGCCCATGAACATCTCATTGACTATTTCTTGCATTAAAAACAAATTATAACAGCCATGTAAGTCCCTTGTAAAATAAAACCAAACATAAAAGTGCTTTCTAAAAAGTGAATGCCCTTGAAGAGAATTTCTTTTCAATGCACAAACAAGAGTTGAATCACACTATATTACTACTACTGCACTTTGATTTTTTCACTTGCTTTTTTTTCAAATCTGAGTACATAGGGATAAAATGGACATTAATAACTGTTAAGCTTTTAACATTTTTAGAATGCATTTAAGTTTTATAGCACATTCAAATTTAATTTCTCAATTGCTCCTCAGATGGACCTATGAGATTATGTTAGAGGAGACCCTCAGCTACTAAGATTCCTGAGGTAAACTCCTTATATGTTTCTCTTTACTTAATTATTTTATGATTCTTTCAACAGGATTCAAACTTTATAAGGACAAAGGGTCCTGTTTGTCTATATAATGACTGTTTCCTCTGGTATCTTGTAAGAGGTCAATAAATATTTGTGTATAAATAAAAAATGAATAATTTATTCTAAATAGCTCTATTTTCTGGATAATGAACAGTTTGGATTTTTAAAAAATATAAATGAATTTTTTGCTGAGATGTACAGGAGGCTTTCTTGCCTTTTAAAAGAGTACACTGTCCATGTCTAGCTATTTCTTGAGAGTGCAAGATCATTGTTGCAACATGGCCAATTACTTTGTTGTATATTTTACGCCATGATTTTTGGGCTCAAGACATATCAAGCTCTTTGCCTCTACTCTAATTGACCTAGATATTTATTTAATAGCTTGAATCTTTGAGTTTTTGACTTACAAAAAAAATCAGTGACAATTAGTAGTATCAATTTTATTTCAGCAAACATATATATTGAGTGCCTATTATGTACTAGAAGTCAGAATGAATACAGAAAACAGACACAATCCTAATGCACCGTGATTGTGTAATTGTTATTGGCTTGATATCAGTGTACAGGAATCTTTCTCATTTTGAACCCATTCTGTAATGTTATATGGTGAGTTTAAGATTCAATAATCATGTGTTAATAATGTGTGTAAAGTATGAAAAAGGAGGCATAGCAAGAAGGTGCCTTTTATTTGTACTGTTAGGAGATTTTGTATGTGGATTGGATAATAATATCTAGCCCAGTACTTATGGAAAACTTTAACCATGTTTAGAAGATGTGTTGTTTTTAGAGGAGGTATCATGCTATACCCATAAGATAGAAAAATAAACTGAGACTTGAAAAAATAAATATCTTGTGTAAGTTTGCATTGCTCGTTAGAAGCAGACCAGAACCAAACTTCAACTTTCTTGATTGCTAATTCTATGTATTTCCTACCAGAGCACAGACTCACACAAATTTATTATAGAATGACAAGAAAGGTTTACTTGTATGCCTCTCTGTGTAATATTATCAGTAACTTTCCAAAATAGGGGATGAAGCTCGCTTATCTTTTTCCTTATTCAGCAGCTGTCTTATGTGAATCTGAGCAAAGAGTGGAGGCAAAGTTTTGCAATGTGTGTTTAAGGGACAGGTATATAGGAAAAAGGGCAATAGACATGGTAGCCAATTCAAAAAATAATCAGGTATCATCTGTTGCTATTCTCAAATCTTAAGCTTTTATAGTTGCCTTGGATATTAGGTAAAACAAAAGCCCCAAACCTAGGGAGAATGCAATGTCAATATAGCTTCATTTTATGTGAACTCATTTTCAACACATGCTTTTCTTGGGCTTTTTGTTTATATTTGTTTCTAGAGTTGAGTCTCTTGTGGCTCAGACCTATTGTCCTGGCTTTCTGAATTTTCATGATAGGTGATGGCATTTGTGTTGACTGATACTGTGATGGTTCTTCAGGCAAGTGCACTGTTACTGAACACAGCAGCCAGAAAGACCTTCCCAACATATATATATATATATTGGACTACTTGAAATCTTCCTCTGTCTTCTTGTGGGAATTTAAAAAAATTCTAAATTGAAATTTGCTAAGCGTAAAACTTAAACGCGCATGCGTGTGTGTGTGTGAGAGAGTAGATGGATGTGTTAATTAATCTGATGGGAGGAATCCTTCTCCAATGTAAATGTATATCAAATCATCATGATGTAGACTTTTTATATCTTACAATTTTGTCAATTATACCTCAGTAAAGCTGAAAAAATAAAATCCTGTCTTATCAGGGACAACAAGGACTTTGATGATCTAGCACTTGCCTCACACCTGCCTTCTCTCTTCACCCACTCACTATGTACTGGCCACACTGGACTTTTTTTCTGCCTTTCTCTTACTGGAAGTTCTGCACTTGCTTATCCCTCTGCCTGAACACTGTTTTTCTCCTCAGTCTTCATGTGGCTACCTATTCTCATCACTTACGTCTTCACTCAAATATTTTCTCATTAGAGACTTGTTTTGGCTACCCTCTGTAATGTCACCCATCTGCCCTACTCAGCCCTGCCAGTCTTCTTCTAGTCCATTACTCAGCTATTTTCCTTATAAGGTTTATCACAATTTGAAACTCTTTTTTAAATTTACATTTTATTTTCTTTCTTTCCCAAAGAATATGAGTCAGATAGGGACAAGAACTTTTAAATTCTCATGTATTGCTGTTTTCCCAAAGCCTAGAACAGTGCCTAGCATATAGTAGGGGCTCAGAATTAGGGTGTTGAATAAATGAATGAACAGAACAGTTTAAATGAACTTTCTGAACTTCAATAACTATTATCACTGCTGAGTAGTTAGTCTTACTTTTGAGCACATTCACAATAGTCAAGCTCTTCTGATTTATTGTGCTAGACTTATAGTTGATAATTCTTGCTCACACTCTTACTAGCAGGTTCATTATAGAAGCCATACTAATAAATATGTTTACAGGTCACCCATAACAATCGCAAAAGCAGTAATAATATAATAAACCATCAACATTTATTGAGCATGTGCCAAATATTGGACACTATGCTTGTCTCACATTTATTTCTAACAGCCACAACAGTTCTGCAAAGTAAATAGTAGAATCCATATTTTATGGCCACATATTCATTTCGTCTCTAACATATTTGCAGATTCCCATATTTCTCTCAACATTCTTACCAATGCTTCTTAATAAACTACTCTGAGCAGATATTCTGCCAGGGACTGAGATCAGAAGAGGATCTCAGAGAGAGATGAGAAATGAGAATGGCCTCAGTGCTACTCACCACATCGGCATGGAGAGACACTGTCTCCACGATCTGCCTTCAGACAGAAAAGGAACTGAGCAATGGGCTGGGGGAGGGTGTGGGAATGACCTTTGTTACAATCAAGGGTTAATTAATTTCCTGTTTGGGGGAAAATACCCAGGAGCTTGCTAAGCATTCCAGCTTCTTTGGGATTCTGCAGTGCACAATACTATCTTCTTTCTTGCTGACAGTGAACAGTTCCAGCAAAGCTCCATCTGCAACAGAAATTTCAATGGTGCTCCCCTTCCTTAGAGCTCTCCTCCACTCCACTGCACTCCACCCCGTGACGGCAAATCCCCAGACCTGGTCCTTTCAGAGTTCAGAGGTGGGGACCAGCAAGAGGTGGGGGGCACATCGTGTGCTTGGCAGATGCCTGACATTGATGTGGGAGAGGGCTCTGTGGGAGAAAGATGGTTGCCGGGGGTGTGCCCAGCTGGAAGCCACCCGTAATTTAACACTCGCAGATGGAGACTGAAGGTGATATGATACCCCCAGCTGTCTGCCACTGCCACCTTCAAGGCCCCCCTCTGCTGCCTGGGAGTCAGGATGCTTTGGGAAGGGCCTGGTGCGGGTAGAGGCAGCCTAATAAAGCAGCTGGTCTATTAGAAGATAAGCTTTGTGGAGAATCACACAATCATTTTGAATCCCCCTAATCCCAAACTTTATTGCCTTAGATAATAAGCTTTGGTGGCAACGCTCTATTGAAATATGGAATTGTCTGTAGGCTCAAGGCACCTGCTGTGTCACTCAGCTTCAGACCAGCAACTGCCATGGAAGATTCAAGGGCAGGTGCACTGTACCCGCCTTAACTCCCAGAGGGATTGGGCACGACCAAGGAGGCCAGTCACCCTCCCACAGAGGGCTCCAAACACTCTGTGCCCAGCAGGCTTAACTTGGGCCTGAGAATGCTGTCTCTGCGGCTTGTGCAGTAAGCTGTTTGGGGAACTTGGGAGAGAAGGAAGAGGAGAGAGAATTTGTCCACTGGGGGTGCTGAGGCTTAGAGAAGAAACCAGTTCTGTCTGCAGACCTCAGTGGAGAGTGACCTATGGTCTCTTTCTTCCTCCTGCAACTCCTTCTTGCACCTGCCTGGGACCACCTAGGCACAGGCTGTTTCTTTTTTCAGCGAGATCCTTCCTTGCCCCCTTACCTGCATGTCTACCTGAGGAGGTTCTCTGTCCCCTCATCTGTGATGTCTCTATGACCCCATCAAGCAGACATATGTATCTTCTATGTGCCTCTCTACTTCCTGATTCATGTCGGGATTGTAGCCCACACATTAATTAATCAAATTATCAATTAATTGCTTTTTTGCCTGTCTCCTGCACTAGACTAGGTCTTTGAGGGCAAGGACCATATCTGATTCATCTTTTTGTCCACAGTATCTTGAAGATGCTCAAGATTTAAAAAACAAAACAAAACAAAAATAGAACACTGTAGGGCCACTGAAAATAGTTAGGCAGATCTACACATGGTCACAAGGACTGAGGTCCAAAGCATATTGTTAAGTGAAAATAATGCAAAGTGCCAAATGATATAAGAATGTTAACTTATGTTATAATAATGGTATTAATAGTTGCCTCTGGGCAGGGACTTGAAAAGGGGTTGTGATGGGTGGGAGACTTATTTTTTTACTTTTAACCCCTTTGTAAAACTGAAACTTTTAGCATATGTGAATATTACCTTCTAAAAAGGTGGAAACACATACATTTGCACGTGTAGAAAGGTATTTGTTGAATGCAGAAATAAATATAGTTCATGCTCAGGTCGATTGGTATTACTCTGCTTATTTATTGCCCAAACATGATCTAGAACAATGGGATGTATCTACCCAAAGGTATTTGCAATAGGTAAAAGGAAATGTATGATAGGACTTATTTCAATGCAGATGACCATTTGCAGCTGGAACAAGAATTTGTCAGTTGCCATCAATCAGCTGAGAAGCTGTGAATGAGAAACTTGGAAAGTGCAATGTGGGAACTGCCTGGGATGCTTTGGGAAGACCTTGAAGCTCCCTGCTCCCGAATGGCCAGCTCTCAGTGGGAAGAAACCAAAGGGGCATTTGATAACCTGCATTTAAGAAATAATAAATCTGGCAGGAAATATCTGGAAAGAAACCTGTCAGCTTTTCCTAATTGTTCAGATTAGTATAAAAATGTTTAAATGCCCCTTATTAACATATTCTTTCTCATTTTTCCCTTCTCCTCCTCCTCCCGCCCTTCCTCTCCCTCAACTATGGTTATAGATGCCCTTTCTAGAAGGTCTGCCCTCCCTCAGATGAACATGACTTAAATTATTTGGCTCCCTCTCTGATGGTGTATTGATTACTTCCCCATTCCCATAAACAACCCCTTGGCACCTCTCCAGGGGTCTGACTGCACTAGATTAAATTAAGAGCAATCTTGGCTTTTAACAGAACCTCTCCACCAAGCAGTTGCCTTGCAGGAGCGATTCATGAGTTTAATTTACGATCCTTATGGCCTCTAGTTAGGCAAATCCCTTCCTCTAACATTGCCTTTAAGTTGCATAGTTTGGGGAATCTTAGTTTTGGGGAACCTTAAGTTTGGCTATATCTCTCAATCTGAGAGAGAGAATATGAGAACAAACATAGTGTGTGTGGTTATCCACAAAGCCAAATTGAGAGCTCCTCTCAGGCAGAAGTGGCTTCCTCATTTTTGAAAATAGCATCCTGGAGATGGCCTGTCCTCCATGTGGTAATGTAGCAATGAGTTCTTTGCAGCCCCCCTGCTAAGCTGCTATGTGGACTTCTGCTTCTATGTTTTCATAAAATGTGTGGCTGATGAGCAGAAATTCAGAAACTCCCTGCTTCCTTCCTTCCCTCAGGTGGGATTTAGGTTTAAAATAATTCTCAATTAGCTAATGAAGAATTCAATAACCCTTCATGGCTTCACTTATGTATCCCATCATACACTGTACCTCCACAACGTTCCATTCCTCTAGAAAGTACCTTGCTGTTTTTCTATGGCCTGTCTGCTGAATTTAATTGCCTTGACCTGCTTCAAGGAGCCTCTAAGAGGTTGAGGCAGGAGTTTGCCTTTTTGGTAACTGATTTGGGTAAATAGGGCACTCTTAGTTTTAGGAACTTTGCGGCTAATCTTCTCCTCAAGGACAGAATAATATAACACTGCAAGAGTTTGGGGCTTTGGACTAGGACTCAATGGCTAAATTCACATAGCTTTCAGGTGGATCAGCACACAAAATGCCAAGCTACTCAAGAGCATCATGGTCCCCAGATCACCTAACTTTTGCAAAGAGCATCCTATATCACTGATTCAAGTATAATGACCCATATTTAACATATTTTGTATATAAGTGTTAAAATGCGAGCAACCAGTTGGCATGTTATTATATCTGCAGACACCCAATTAAATATTTATTAATTTGGATTTGCAGCTTTCTTTAAAAATAGTGAAATAACATTTTCCAGATCTCAAACATTGTTAGTCTAACAGTCTGGGTGCCCTGCTCATGCTGCCCATAACCTAAAGGAGTCCTGAAACTATCCTTTGTTCTCCAGAGGAGTTTATGTTAATAAAGGCAGGATTTGGAGAACATCATTTTCATTGATTGCATTGCGGCAGCCTCTGAAGTGTTCCAGAAAAGTGTATCAGACAGGGATGCATCCTTATGTTGCTCCAAACTACAAAGGAATGTTGTTTCAGTTAGTCTTTGCTGTATAATAAACCACTCCAAAATGTGGCTTAAAACAAAGGTTTAGTATTTTTCACGATTCTATAAATTGGCCCCAAATTTGCTTGGCCAGTTTTGCCTAGATTTGCTCAAGCAGCTGCATTCAGCTGGAAGGTGAGCTGAGCTTAAAGGTGGAGATAGTGGCATGTGCGGCAGTGGGTGGTGGCTGTGGCTGGGTACCTCAATTCTCTCCTATTTGGCCTCTGATCTTCCATGGTAGGCTAGACCACCTTCCTTGTAGGTGGCCTCGGGGCAGCATTCAAAGAAGGTGGAAGTGGATTGCTCAGAGCAAGTCACAGCACCAGCCCAGGGTGGAGAAAAAGACTCTCCTTCTGAATGGAAGGGGTGCAGAATTACAGTGCAAAGTCGTCTGGATATTGGAATGGAAGGAATTCACAGCCATTAAACAACATACTACAGCCGTACCACAGATGGACTGCAGGTCCCAGAAGTGAGGAAGAAGGAAGTGTCTTGAGCCTTCAAAGAAACTGGGGCATTGGGTCTGAACTGCAGGCCCTGTGGCTTTGCCCAACAAGTTTTTTTATAAAGGACTTTATGGAGGGCAGTTTAGCAGCATTTTGGCTGAGTGGTTTGAGAGACTAAGGCTAAAGAGGCACTGGTCTCCCCTACAGTCATTTTGTCCTCTGGCACTGCTCACCCACTATGGCTGCACATCAGCCTTTGGTTCCTCATGGAGGAAATCTGGGACAGATGCCTAGCTTTATCAATCATGGGAGGAAAACACATGGTCCCTGAATGACACAACAGGTAAGGGTAGGCTCTCAAATCAAATGCCTGGGTTCAGATCTGAGTTTTGTCACATGCTGCCTGTGATATGTGAGCGAAAGATACAAACTCTCTAAGCCTCAGCTTCCTCTTCTGTAACAGGAGGTGATTATTACATCTTTACAAATTTTAAATCATGTCTGTGTGTTTATGTGTGGATTCAATAAAATAAAGTCATTTTGCTTCAATATGTGCCATTTAAGTATTAAATATGAGTTTTTGTTATTTTTCCAAAGACCCAGAAGTCAAAATAAAAAAAGGAGTTGTCTAAAATGAATATATTAACATATATTTATAGAATCAATACCAGTACATAAATAACAAAGAAAAATTCAACATCTCCAGTTACCCTGTCGTTTAAAGCCCTATTGTGCTTTAATGTGGGCTGAGGAGTAGTGTGAAAAGCGCCTTCATTTTAGTCAGACCAAGCTGGGTTGTAATCGTGGCTCTGCCGTTAGGAATTTTGTGTTTTTGGGCAAAATACTTACCTTTCTAAGTTTCAGTTTCTTCATCTGCAAAGTACATGTAAAACAGCACCCACGGTTATGTCGAAGGCGATGTGAGAATTAAGGTAACAATGTGAATCAACTGGCACGTCGTAGGTGTTCCTTCCATACTAGTTCTGTGGCCTCCGCCTCTGGAATTTCCAATTTCCCACTTGAGTTCAAATAGCACATTCAACAATATTTTTTGAGCGCTGGCATGTAGATGATGATTGACTTGACTCACAGTTTTTGCGTGTGTTTGATTTGGGGTCTTTGCCAGGAGCCACAGAAATAAACGTGCCCTCTCCTGAGACATCTGATGTGTTTTTGTCCTTATTGACTGTCCCACTGTTCTGTCTCTTTAAGGAAAGACCCTGAACAGGCTGCTCACTTCATTAATACTAAAGGCTGTGAGTTTTTCAGTTCTACTGAACTCTGCATGACCCTTGCAGACAATAATTGCTTTAACATAGGGTTAGGCAACAGCAACAAACTTGTCTAAAAATAAGCCAGGGCTTAAAATACAACTTAACCTGGGACATTTAAGTAGGTAAAGAAGATGGCTTCTCTCTGGAATTGCTTCTTGATTAATCACCCCATCTGAGGCTTTTGGAAAAAATGACAGTTTTCAAACAGGGCTTTAAATGTCTCCCGCTCTACTTTTCCACACTGGCAGGGAGCCAGTCCCTGTAAGCCATGGGTTCTTAAAGGGGACAGATTTCTAAAGTACAGCTCAGGAAGAGAGTGGGAGAATAAGGGACCAACTAACTGATAGAAGTTTTCATGCTCTTCACTTAAGGTTTGTGCCTCAAGATAAACTCAAAGGGTAGCCTTTGAGTCTGGAGAAGAGAAGAAGTGATACCTGGGGAAGAAGTACACATTTTCAGTTGAGCTCAGGGCTTAAGGCAGACACACTTCACTGTGTCTACTAGCTCCTTTCCAGTCACATTATCCAATACCCCATCTATACTTGGATCCCAGCATTTTACTGACTTGGCCCTAGTCTTCCCTCTGTCCCTCCTGCTGGCCTCTGGTCAACCACAGGGTTTTTCCTAGGTACCACTTCTCTGAACATCCATGAGTTTGGGAATCTTCAATTTGCAGCCAAGCTGGGGTCACCTCTCATCTACAGGTGTTTCTCTTTCTCAAATTAATTATGAATTATTTAAGTTAGAGTCTTGCCTTTCCTCTGTACCTGCTGGGCACTCATAGCATCACTGAAAGCTATCAGTGGCCAGTCTCCTCTCCTTCATGTCCTTGCTGATGAACAAAATAATTTCTGCTCTCATACTATACCCTGAACATAATCTCTGTGGTTTTTAGGTGACTTTGGCTTTATCACTTAGGCCTAAACACATGCCTCCAACTGATGTGATTTTTAGACGAGAATTCCATCATTACCTTAGGTAAGAGATTTCTTCTTGACCTTAAACCACGTAAGCTCTGTACTGGGATAGGCTGGCTAAGTGGTTTTCACACTGTGTTCCTCGTCCACATCCTCAGGTTCTGCAAAGGATTCTCTCAGGGGATCTTCCACTTGATTTCAACAAGAGTGGGTCTACTCTGACCACTTCTGTGTACTGTATTGGAGTTCCACCTAAGATTGCCTCTTTGTCCACAACATTCATCCCAACACATCTGCATAGCTTACTCCTCTCCTTTTGTGACTATGGTTCAATTATTTCCCACAACCACCCTATATAAAATAGCAACACTACTTCCCCTAATTTCCTATTTCTCTTACCATAGTTTTTATACCATCTCATATATTATAGTTATTATTTATAGTAATTCAAGCTTCCATGAGTTTTTGTTATGTTTAGTACTTCATCACCTGCACCTAAAACAATGTGGACACATAGGAAACACTTAATAAACATTTGTCCAATAAATGAAAAAATTATAGAAAGACTCCTAGAGTTCTAGGGTATTTTATGTGTTGTTAACATAAGTCTGAATGATTTCTTGATGGAATCATTTTCTTTCATTTTATTCTATTTACAATATTAATATATATTGCCTTTTTTTTGGCATGTGGTTCTGAGTTTTAACATATGTATAGATTTGTGTAACCACCACACCATAGTCAGAGTATAATAAAGTTCCATCATCCCCACAAAACTCCACAATGCTGCCCCTTTAGTCTCAAGTATTCTCCCCGCAACCTCCTGAAAAACCATCAATCACTACAATTTTGTCGTTTTGAGAATATCATATAAATGGAATCATACAGAATGAGACCATCTTTTTTCACTGTCTTTCTTGCCCTTGAGATTAATTTTTTTGTGTTTATTAATGGTTTGTTCCTTTTAATTGCCAAGTAGTATTCCATTGTATGAACATACAATATATTTGTTTATCCATTCATCTGCTGAAGGACATTTGAGTTGTTTCCAGTTTGAGGTGATTATGAGAAGAGATGCTATAAACATTCGTGTATAGGTTTTTGTGTGAACCCAAGTTATCATTGTCTAGGGTGAATACTCAGAAGTGGGATTACTATACCAAATGGTAAATATGTGTTTAATCTCATAAAAAATCTGTACCAAACTATTTTCCAGATAGCTGCACTATTTTGCATTCTTGTCAATAATATACGAGAGTTCTAGTTGCTCTGCATCCTCATCAACACTTGGCATTATCAGATTTTCATTTTTTTGCTTTTAGCCATTCTTATTGGTATGTATAGAGGTATCTCACTGTGGTTTTCATTTGCAAATAGTGGTATCTCATTTCCCTAATGGCCGATGATGTTGAATATCATTTCTTGTGCTTATCTGCTTAAGAAAATATGTGCATATATCCTCATTGGTAAACTGTCTATTCAAGTCTCTCACCCATTTTAACTGAATTTTAAGAATCTTAAAAAATATATTCTAACTATAAGACATAATACAATTTAGAAATATTTTCTCTCAGACTGTAGTTTGTCTTTTCATTTTTGAAGTAATGTGTTTGACAGATCAAAAGTTTTAAATTTCCATAAAGTACAGGTTACCAATTTTTCTTTTATAGATTATGTTTTTGGTGTCATTTATAAGAACTCTTTGCCTAATTCCAGGTTATGAATATTTTCTCATATATCTTCTGAAAGTTTTATAGATCTGTTTCATAATTAGTTAAAAATCCATTTTGAGTTAATTTTTATATAAGGTATGAGGTCTAAGTTTATTTATTTATGCATATGGATTCCAATCGTTCTAACACCATTTGTTGAAAAGACCTTCCTCTTATCATTGAATTGCCTTTGTTCCTTTAAAAAATAGACTGCTCATAATTGTGGGTCTATTTTGAACTTTCTATTCTATTACATTGTAACCCATACTGTCCTGATTAATGTACCTTGATAGTAATTGTTAAAATCAAACAGAATGAGTCCTCTACCTTTCTTGTGGAATAATTTTCTAATTGCTCTCATCCTGTGGTATAAAAGTAAAAAGTAAAGAGAAAAAACTTTTATTGAGCACTGTCTATGTTATAGACAGTGGACCATGCAAATTTACAGTATTTAATTTTCAAAAGAATGCATTCCAGGTGGGTATTATTTTCTCATTTTTGAAGATAAGCGAATTGAACCTCAGAGAATTTAATAAATGTTCAAAGCTATATATCTAATATGAGGCAGAGCCTCATATGAGGTCTTAACCACAGGTCAGACTGACCTTCAAACTCACACCCTTTCTATTGTACAAAAGTTCATGTCAACCCTTCTGGATTCTAGAAGTAGGAAATATGCCTGAGAATACCTTGGCTGCTCTGCTGGATTTAAGTTTTAAGAAATCACTTACGTTAAAAAAAAAAAAAAACCTTCTGTGGTTTCTCAAAATTGTTTTGTTCCCATGGTTGAAATGCAAACATATTCTTATTTATACAGTCTGAAAAGAAGGTTTAATTTGGCCTCCTGAAAAATCTGTGCTTAGTTAATAGTCTAAGAGTAGATTGTCACACTGGCTACCAGAAGATAAATAATCAAGGATTATAAGTCTTTAATTTAATATAACTTATTCTCATTAATTAAATGCCAATTACCTGCTTGTCTTTCCTGGGAACTGGCCTTTGCAATCAATCTCTTCAGAAATGTTGTACACACACGCTCACAGAGGTATTAATATCACTCAAGATTTACAGGCACTGGACTCTTTGGCTTAAACCATCCTCAAACACTCTACACTGTAACCGCAGATAATCGTCATAAATTTCCTGATCTTTGACCTAACTGGTTCTTAAATTTCCATTCCCTAACGGTCTTGAGGAGTTCGTATTTATCATACTGAGACACTTACTTTTAAGGATCAATGTGTTCCAACAAGACTCTGGATTTCAGATGTCTGACCCATCCTCCTACATTGGGTTTTGCTAGTGACAACAGATGAAAATCCTTGGGAACTAAGAAAATACTCTGTCCTCTTGACTCCCCTGTACAAATCATTCATGGACAATATAACCTTACAAAGTACCTGGAGCAACCTGACCCCTCGGAAGCCTTTTGAATGCCCCACCTGCACTGATTTAAGCATTCAATGGTAGCACATGTCCATTGCTGAATATTCCCATTCCAGGCTTTAACACCTGGCTGGGTAGCTGCAATTTTTATTAAATTTCTTATCCTCTAGACTGCTTATTCCTTATGCTTGTACATAACTATACATTTTATAGGTGCTATAAATTTAAACCTTGCAAGTGGCTGGTGGTTTGCTTCACAAAGCTGGTCTGGAATTTGTGCCTTTTAATTCAGCTCAACAAAGTAAGGAGAAAAAGGAGGAAACCAAATTTATTGAAGGAAATCCTAGGCTTACTTGAAAACTCAGAGTCACAGCTTCCTATATCTGATCAGCTTCTACTCTTTGTCAACATTTTGATTTGAATACCCAGAATACAATTATCTCCATATCAATCACTAGTTGAATGTTCTTTATTTTAAAAATTAGTTCTGTATGAATATGCAAAGTAGAATTTAAAGGGTAGAAGAGTATGAGATAAGTCATAAAGCAATCATTGACATAATTTATATAAAATCTATATAAATTATTTGATAACTCACATGTGCCAGGTGCTATATTCTTTGCATCCATTTTCTCACTGATTTCTCTCAACAGTCTTATGGGATCAGTACTGTTATCACTCTCATTTTAATGATGAGGAAACTGAGGCTCAATGAGTTTAAATAATTTGATCAAAATCTCATAGAGAAAGGCAGAATTCTTTTCTGAACCAAATCTGCCTGTCTGGCTCCAAATCCCACATTCCAAATATGATACTAAAAACGTGATTTATTCACCACTATTATCATTTCAGGTTCATCTTTTCAAACATATACTGCATGACCTAGCTTACCCATGTAACTAAAAAAGAGTCAATTATGGGTCTTTAATATAGGCAGGTTTAAAACAACTTCCAAGAGGTGCTTGAACAATTTAGTTCTTGAACTTGACCACTTCATTTCACCAATTTGTAGGAAACAAAAGGAACTGGGTTGGGAATTTCTTGCAAGTAAACACAATACTATTGATTCCTATAAGTACATCAAGGGCTATGAATTATTGCAGCTTTTTCCCCTTTCAGTAGCAGAGATAAATTTGTACCAATTCACTTATATTCTTTCAACCAATCCCCATTGTCATGCTAGAGTTATTAGTAAGGTAATAGGGATGAAATTTTGGGGAGCTTCAGACAAGAATAATGAACATGTTTGTCCTCATTAACATGCTGATCTGACCTAAACACAAACTATTCCACTCATTCCCAAGAAGGGGTAGCTTTAGGTCTCATGTGAGCGTGGCTACTGTTGTTCAGATCCAAGTGGACACATGACCTGGGTACCAATTCACTGAGTAAGCAGCAGCTGATCAGTGTTTTGTTTTGTTTTGTTTTGTTTTGTTTTTTACCAAGCATCATAGAAGATCCATGATCAACTATGACTGAGGTTCCTGGAGATTCTCAGTTCGTTCCTTCCCTGGGCTTGCTTGTTTCTTGCTATTTATTATGCCTGTATTCTATAAAACTCATTTTTAAAAAATGAATGGAAGTTTGGTTCCATGTAATTAAATATCATCTGAAGAATTTTAAACTTTATTTAATATCAAAAAGAACCCTTTGGAAGTACAAATGTGTAAAGGTCCACCTGCTAAAGAGCATAAAATGGTATGTATCAGACTTGAAAGAGTTAAATTGCCCTCAAAGAACTAAGGGGTTGACTTCGTTCTCTTCATTTGGGCCCAGATTAATTTTGGTTGGTTGTAAATGGTGTTTTTATTCAGGAGGCATGGGACATATGTGATAAATGTGAAGACTATGAAATGTCTTATAAAGAGCTAATTGTTTGTGAAAGATGCTCTCTCAGTGACACACACAAGTCTGATGTACACTGGCTGCTGGCTGTTCTATAACAATTTCATTAAACCATCAACCCTTAAACCAGAACGTAATGTGACAAAGCAAAGATTGTCTTCTTTGACCTTGGTGGAAACTGGAAACATTAAAAAAAGATCAAATACTCTTTTTTAAAAAAAAATAAACAACTTCACAAAGACCTAATCACCCTGCATACTAAATTCAAGCACAGGACTTAGAAGCCAACCATTTTTTTCATTAACATTGTTGTTAATTTTTCATGCTGTATCCAATTTTCTCCATGTCTCAGACTAACCACTTACTCTAATTTATTGGCTTAGGAATTGCCAAATTACAAAGGTAAGAAAAAAAAATTCTATGTTTCGCCTTTCCTCCAGAATGAGACTGTGCCATCTCAAGGACCTAGAATTCTTCAATCAAGAAATCATTCCTTCCCATCCTTTAAATTGATATTTTATCAAATCTCTGGCTTCTAGAATGTAAGAAGGCATTACCCAGAGTAGAATGCTATGTACTGTTTCATGTCTTTGTAAGTCATTTTGCATTTATCTTCAGAATTATTTTATCATTTTTATGAACAGTGTAAATGGACAATCGGTGAAGATTAGCGAGGCTCAATTTGCAGCAAAAACTTCATTAAAGTCTCAAATAAAATAAAAAATAAGTTTGAACTATCAGCTAAAAATTATAAATTGTGAATATTAAATTATGACCATATTCTCTAACCTTTAAGATATTGCTTCAAACAGAATAGAAAACTGTTGAAAAATGAATATAAGTATATTAAACAGGTATCTACATATTAAACAGATATACTTATTTTCTATAAATTTGTTTATATACATTGAGATATACATATACATATATATCTACATATATATATGTATATATATATGTAGATATATATGTATATGTATATGTGTGTATATATATGTGTGTACACACACACACACACACACACACACACACCCAATATATATGATAAATACATATCTAAAGCCCTGACAAATAGTCCTGAAACTCAGCACTGTACTGGAGAAATATTAAAGTCTTGGGTTTGTAGTTAATTCTTTAACTATAATTAGGAAGATATTTGTGGAGAGAACTTTTTTGACTGACTTGGAGGAAGAGGAGACACCTTAAACTGTAGGAAAGTTCAGGAACTATCCAAAAGCTTTAAAACAGTCAAGTCCTTGGCCAGTGGAAGCTATATTCCACTCTTGATGATTTGGGTGTCCATTTGAATGTCACTTTACAGATGTCAATGTTAATATTAAACAGAAAAGTTCTAAATCCTTAAAAGAATAGAGCATGGCCTCATTAGCCTGTTTTAAGGTGTATCATACAAACAATGACAGTTTAAAAGGCTTGAAACTTTAATTTCTGAGATTTAACATTAGCCAATCCTCTCTGGCTTACAGACATGCACTTCTAACTCTATAGTCCGAAGATCAATTGCTCTGTATTCGTTTCTTGTCCAATAAAAAATATTTATCATCAAACATTCTTAAATGTATTTATGGATACCTTTTCCTGTTTAAACACATCATGGGCCAAAAGTAACATCTAGCCATAATCTGTAAAAATTACTACAGAAAACTGAGACTGCATTTTACAGAACAGCAGGCAGAGCAGACAGAGTAGCACCAGAGATTTTCCACTTGGAGAAAGACAGCCTCATTGCTCTGATGCATGTTAGACCGCTGTGGTTAGGGCTTTGGTTGGAACCTCTCTTTGGCCCAACTCTAGACTAAATCTTATGCTATGCGGAGTGTCTGACATAGAGTAGTGACATGATAAATATTACTTTCCTGGTGCATGGCTCTGGAGGTACAAATCTGCATCCTTGATCTCAATCTAACATTACCCAGGTACATGTTACTGGTGACTAAATGCATCTAAAAAGATTAGCTGTTGGGTGTGTAACCCCACTTCCAAACTTCATTCCTAAAACAAGGACTAAAAAAGAATCTCTTTGACTTTAGGTGAGTAGTAGAAACATTGCCTAACAAACTAAAAGGACTGTACACAGATTCAACTGAAGAATGACAACTATAGTTTTACAAAACTTTCAAATGAAAAGGAGCTACATAAGATAATAAAAATGGCCAACATACATCTCCTCCAGAATGCCCCTAGGTCAGCAATAATGACTTGGGGGATTCTGAAAGAAAAATGTCTCTGTTGAACTGCTTTTAACATTGGTCCAAAATGGTGATGATGAAGGGGTTCTTTAAACAGCTTTGAGATTACTAAGTTTTAAAAACAGTAGGTAATGTCCTCAGCATCCCAGCCAAGCTATTCACTGTAAATACTACCAACAACCACAGCACTACCTGCATGGATATAAATATTCATATCAATAAATGTGGTATTGCTGAATCCACAAGTATAGCTGGAATAGCCTACATATTGTCACTTCACTGGCAATGCATAATTTATTTCTTGGGAAAAGTCTTCTTAAGAGTAACATCCTCACAAAACAATCTCCTATTGCCACTGTGTTGATTATGTTGGAAAACCCCATCACATATAGATTGTGACGAGGAGGTTCAGCTCTCTTGGTCTCCTATAAAAGCCAGCAGACCTCATATTAATAAAACCACCAGGCTACTCACTTGCACCATTAGTTCAAGGGTGTCCTAACATCTGAGAAGGTAAATCCATCAATTTATAGATTAGAGAAAGTAAGGGATCAAAAGACATAGATAAGTAACACCTATTGATCTGGGAAATCAAAAAGTTCTTTCAGTTTTTTTTTTTTTGAAATTTTATTTGCACCACACTGATGACAAATGCCAGGAAGCAAGATCTCAGATGGTCCCAAAGTTCATTTAGTTTTGGAACTGGACCTCTTGCTTCCTCTCTTTCTTATTTCCACTCCCCCACCCCTCCCTCACCTTTTTATTGAGTAGATTTCTTTTCATTATCTCTTAAATATATTTTGTGGCTGAAATTCCTGCATGCTGTATCCATAAACCTCACCCTTCTCTGGGAAGATAATCTATTAAATACAAATGCAAGAGAAATACAATGTCCATCTACCATAGTTTCTGAATTTTCAAGAACACATGGATTCCATTCATAAGATGTGAAACCAACATACTGCTCTCACTGTTACCAGGGATTTTATGACTAGTTTCAGACTTATTTCAGTTATTCAGCCCTTGAGAAAACAATGTAAGGAAAGGGGTTAATTTGTTATGAGTAGGACATAGTATTGTTGAAGTAAACACACATACATATTCATTCATTCATTCATTCATTCATTCCCTCTCTCTCATTAGAGATATTTTAATGCAGTAACAAAGTGAGATAAGTGGTAAGTATTATTTTTTCTTTCCTACAAAATCGATTTCAACAAATTTTCTCAGGTGAAACCTTCCAAGTTGTACTTTTCAACTTTTAAAGAGAAGAACTAAGAAGGTAAATATGGTATTTCAAATCTTGCAACAATTAATTAATACTACAGGAAGGAGTACTGTGTTTAACTTTCCAGGATCTCTGCACTATTTCTGCTTCAAACCTCTTATCTTCATTATCACTATCATCTAATAAGGCAAAATCTTTGTGGAGTGGCCCCTGTCCGGTGTTTGTTAGTGCCATATCTTATTTAGAGAATGCTAAACTCTGCCTTCTCTCAAGGAATTTTCAGAAGATAAGAATTATCCTGATGTTCCTATTTATCTTCAATTTCTGATCCATGGACCTGTGTGAAACTCTGAGAAGGTAGGGGCGAGATGTTTCCAGCATGGACAATGGAATTCAAAAAAGTGGTGCAAATTAAAAGGAGCAAGGGCACTGTACTAGTATCCATTCTCTTCCTGATGACTGTGAGTCCCAGAGAGCTCATGGGGGGAATCACTGCTTGTCCACACACAGCATCAAAAGCCAAGGCCCTGGTTTCCACACCTCATTATCCAACCCTAACAGTCACACCCACAGGAACACAAGCTCTTGTATCTCAGAGTTACAGACTACAGCAGACAATTGGACCAGCTTCCCAAGAAACACTGGTCAGGAGGGTATCAGTGCAGCCCGGACCAAAGTCACCCTTCAATTAAGTTCAGGGCAGCAAAAAGAAACGCGTGCTCAGGGCAGTATTTCTCCAGAGAGCTATTTCCGATTCCCCATAAGAGTAACTGGTGGCCTTGGATAAATCATTCTTCTCATTTATGTGCTGAATGGGAGAAAACAAGTCAACAACTGATGCATGCAAAAGCATTTGGAGGTGATGGATGGAGACATTATGGTGCATTTCGTCAATGGCATGCCATTAGAGAAAACCATTTCGTAGAGTAAATTAAGAAAACAAACCAGCTACGTGACACAGTTGAAATTGCCACTGGCCAGGCCAGTTTTTCTCCTGCAGGAGTAAAGCTGCACAGGTTGACATCATCATTATCAGTCAGAGTCCCTTTCCTAGGTTAGCTCCTGTGCTTGTATGAGCCTTATACCCTCAGCTTGTACTTCCCCACGATAGCTACTCACATACTGAAAAAAAATTGTGTAACAGAGACCCCGACTTTCTTTAACTGCTGTCTTTAACTAATATTTAAATCGCTTAGTGCTATTTAACTTCATGTGACAATATCTTGTTTTCTTCACCAAGTTATACAGACCTTTCTTGGCAAAATCTGGGTCATCCAAAAGAAGCTTACTAGTATAGAACTGGGTTTATAGTGTTAAGTAAATATTTGTTGATTTCATCTGTGATTATTTTCTCCTTTTTCAATACCTGGCTATCATCTGACAAACAATGATTAACTCATTAAGAAAGCATTCCTTGGGACCTAGATGCTGGGAACACAGAGACAGAACACAGAGACCTGGTCATTGACCTCAGCTCATATACAGATAAGCAACAAGCAGAAAGTGGTGCAGGTAGAAGTATGGGGGGCAGTGCCCTAAGGCAGCACCAAAGGTGAGTGTTCTGAGTATGGATAGGCAGATTCAGAGAAGGCTTTTAGGAAGTACGACTCCTTTTAAGATTAAGTTGTTGTTAATTAAGCATTATAGCTGGTGTATATGAGGGTATGTTGATAAGCCTAAGCATGGAGACTTAGGGTTCCAAATCACTTGCTATCTCAGGAGTTTCTACTGAAAAGCTCAACCTATTGCCAAGGTCATCTACTAAGGTCATGGCAGAAATGGGCCATGAAATCACAGGCCTTTCTTTCCCTTGGTAAGCAGGCTCTGAGAGCATTCGGATGCACCTCATGGTAACTGTGGCTTCATAAAAATCAAAGCTGATTGATGGGAGCAGGCTCTCTGCCTTCGTGTGTTTAGTCTATGCGTGCTTTTAGTACCACTGTGGCTGTGCTTCCTAATGGAGATGCATTTCTCACTCTCACCATTATCCAGATATAGATGCTCTCAGATATAAAAGGCCATTTACCTCAAGATCTTTGTCTTGTAAGGCATCCCTAATTCAGGAAGGAAACAAGAAGGAGTCGAGAAGAACCCACCACAAATGTTTTGTCAGGTAGTTCACAGAGAGAGAGAGAGAGACAGGAATTTAAAGAGCTCAATTTATGTTTGGCTTGGGTTTGCAACTCTATTACCCAGACAGTCTAGTTCAAGGAATTCACTTTCTCTTGGGGAGGGCTCTAACATAAAAAGTAAGCTACATGTTTCTTTTGCTATTTTTTTTCCTTTAAAAAATTATGATTGGCAGCATAATAAAATCTTCTACTTATTATAATAACTCACCGGGCCCAGGACCCTACTGATATTATCGTATCAACGCTGACAGATCCATTATGAGGTAGGAGCTATCCCTATTATACAGGTATGGGGTCTGAAGCTGAGAGAAAGCAGCACATCCAAAACTTCCCAACGATAAATGGGATTTGAAAACAAGTATGCCTGATTCCAAAGTCGGGGGCTCATACTGATACCCAATGTCTTCCAGACTGGACGTACACGTATGTTAAAACGTATGACAAAGAGCTGTCAAAGTTTGGAGGAAGATAAAGCAAAAACCACACATCTACCTCTCTTTTAAGAGGAAGAACTGGGTGCCCATCAGAATTGTTATTCATGCTTGAAGAGAAAAAAAGCGAACATTCATGGGAATACTCGGAGGTCGTCAGATTTTGAGGTTTCTCAAAAAATTTGGTTTAATAATAATAATAAGCCAAAGATAAGTGGCTTATTTTTGGCTACAAAATCATAGTATGTCTGGCCAAACTGAGCTTTCCATACAGTTATTCCTGCATATCAAGCTGAAAAAGCAGTTCATGCTCAAAACTTAAGAGTCCAAATGCCAACGTGGGACTATCTCCTTGATCTGCTGTGTGACCATGGTGGTGTCACTGACCCTCTCTGCACTTCTCATAAGCTGCAGAATCTGACTTTACCTGGGCACCAAGAAAGAAGGAGGCTTCTCAGAGAGAAGGCAGGATAGGAACAGAAAGGGAGAGATGACATCTTAAAAAGGAAGGGAAAACAGCCACACTACAGAGTGGGCGCACATGCAGTAATTCTGCTACTTCTGGAGAAAAAACATCTTACATTAAGACACTGACATCAAGAGATGAGCCTGAAACCTTCTGTGAAATCACCCATTAAGACCAAGAGAAGTAAAGACCATCCACTCCCAGAACCCTCAACACATACAACAGCTTCCTGCCTCAAGCTCGGCAGTGTTTCTGAATGTCTCGGCTCATGGTCAAATTCTCAAAACAAAGTAGACCTTAAATCACTTGGGTTTAATAATTAAACAAAAAGGACCTTAAAACTTGTAGAAAAGTGAGACTAGGGCATGGAAAGATACTGGGAAATTAAAATAACATGTGAATGTCAACTCCGTTGAAGCAGAAGCAGCATTTCCTTGCTGGATGAGGGGGGCATTACTCTGGTCACAGCAAGTGTTTTATCTGCAATTGACAAATCCCAAATCCTCCAAGCTTCTGTTTCTCCCTCCTTAATACCTGGGTCACAGTATTTATTTACGTAAGTGATGGAGATGAAGGCAGGCTTAATGCCGGCCACCTGTCAGAATAACAGTGACCTGCCGCTTAAGGGGATTTCAGCGATGGCCCCCCTCCCCTACATCTTTATAAAACAAAAGGAGATTGGGGAAAATGTAAAGAAAAAAAATCTACCAATTAAGCTTAAAGGAGATGGTGAGGTGGAAGGTAAAGACTCCAAGGATGGATTGATACTGAGACCCAAGGGTGCCATTTAAAACAACATCAACTAGGACAGACTCCTTCCAATGCTGAGTTTAGGGGGAGCTTGCAAAATATGATCCCCAAACTGAGGTCAGACTCTCTTATCTCCCTTTTGCAAATGCCTGTGGGGTTTTTCATATTTTTAAGAAAGGCTATGGCTTACAAGGGATACAAATAAACACTTTTTTTTTTTTCAGACACAATGCCATTGTGCTCTTGAGGGTGAGGAGTCAAGAAACAGGTCCCTCCCGGAGAATCTCAAGGCAGCATGGGGCACCCTATTTAACAAACACATGTGCACCACTGGCTGGATGCCAGGCAGTGTGATCTCTTAATATTAACTCATATAATAACTCATGAAAACTTTATCATCACCTCTATTTTACAGAGATGGTAAGTACCCAGTCAAAGGCAGCTGTGCTAGTTCAATCTTGTGCTAGAGCCAGGATTAGCCTGCACACTGGCTCTAGGTTCTGTGCTTTTATCCACCATGCTGTGCTGTGCAGCAAGCAGAGGAGGTGGTCTGATGTGATGTCATAAAGCCACACTGCAGGGTTGCTCCAGCAGCTCCTACATGAGAAACAGAAAATATCCCCAGGTCCTCATCAGTTTTATATCAGCTTTTATCTGCAGCAAAGACAGGGTGATTAAAAGGGCATGAGTTATGGAGTTGGATAGACCAGGTTTTGAACCTTCCATTATCTTATTCAATTTCTGGAGCCTTAGTTACCCATCTATAAAGTGGGGCTTATATACCTCTTTCAATGTTTTGTGAGGATTAGAAACAAAATATGAGACCTGCTAAGAATAGTGCCTGGTGATAGAAAGATAGAAAGCGCCCATTCTGTAAGAGCTATTTCAAATGTTTCCTTGTTATAAGGCCCAGTGGAGAGAGTGTCAGGCCTTTGGAGAGTCATCCTGGCCTCTCTGGAGGCAATTCATGCAAATAAAGTTGTGAACGTGGACCAGCTGAAGGATGCGCTGTCCATGAGCCAGTCTGCCTTGTAGGTTCTGCAGACTGGGCTGCTTCCCGCCCCTACATAATAGAAAGCAATTTTAGTACGTGCTAAGCTTAACTAGTTTGTGTCCACATGTACTTCCAAGGGCTATATACACACACTTTTCATCATAATCAGCCATTTGTCTCTGGAAATCTGCTTTTCCAGAAGTGTGAGCCCAGCTCCTTGCATGGTAACTAGATGGAGGTTTCATTCAGTCTCTCTCTCACTCCAGTTCCCTAGGAATGGGCCCGAAGTTGACAGCCTCTTCTGCTGATGTAGCAGGTCAGAGGGGGGTTGTTAACTTCTCACAGGACTTCTTGGCTACTCTTGTCATGGACCACGTATGGTTAGGAAGCTGTAGCATCTCCTATGCAAGCTCAGACAAAGTGTCTACCACAGGCTCTGGGTGGCAGCTGAGACACTTAACAAATATTAACAACAATGATGGCAATGGCCCAAGATGATTACATATAAGTCTGAGCTGGAATTCTGGTCTAGAACAATCTTTCTATTATGCTGGTACCAAAATCAAGAATTCTCTTCTGGAATTACAGCAAAAAATCTACAATGGGTAGGAAGAAAGAAAGATGTGTACAAATATGGTCCAATCAGCACTGGAATATAGATTTTTGGGATGAACTGCAGATTCAAGATCATGCTGCTTTTCTTCAATGGCTCTTCCAGAGAAATTAGAAAAGACAGAACATCGTTTTCCCCATCCCACTGCCTTCTGCCTCCTAGCTGCAACAGCATTTCAGTGGTGCACATCATTAGAAAACACAGTGAGGGGGAGACAACTGCTCCTGGGGACAAATGAGACTGTGTCGTGGTGACTCTATTACTCACTGATCCACCTTCTCACTAACACAACACATCCACAATAAGAGCCTCCAGCTTCCACTGCACGGTCACTCTGTTCCTACAGAAATGACAATGGCCAAAGATGAAATCTTTACCCTCTGAAATCTATGGCAAGATAAATGACAGCATGATGGAAACAAAAGAGTACACTGAGTGCCTTATCGATCTACCTGCCAGTCCGAGAACAGGGGGTAATAAAATTTTATTGAAAATTAGAAAAAAAAAAAGTCACTTATTCTAAGTCTTCTGAAAGGGACTACTGATGTTTTATATGAATAATGTTCCCCTCCTTTCCCAGGGCTGAATCACTGTCCTCCCACCAGCCAACCCTCCAAACAGCACAAATTTAAAAATCTTGCAATTTTATTTGCATATAAAGGCCGCTAGATATAGAATATCACAATAAATTTAAAGAAACAACTGCTTTCCTAAATTTCATTAACAAGATAACATAAAATAGAATAAAGCTCAATAGCATTTACAATGGGAAAACAGAAATGACTATTAGCGACAATATTTTGTGCTAGCGAAGATTGCATCGACACACAGTGCAAAATGGAGGGGGGGGGGAGTAAGAAGACAATTCAGGGTATTTAAATATAAAGGACAACTAAGCCTTATTTTAGTTAGCTTCCATTGCATTCATTTAAATCTATACACGCCTGTAACTGTACCTAGGTTTATCTCAAGCTCTTTAAGACCTTGAGTTCTGAGAAAAGGTGTCAACTCCTTTGGACGTCCAATGTCCTGCTATACAGCATCCTTTTGCAGTTGAACTGTCCTTGGCAATATTAAACTCCTAACTTAGTCATAATACACAAAAAATATTTATATATATAAACCCATTTTGAAAAGGAGTCTGCACACTCATTTTTTTTTTTACTGCATGAAATACTTGCTCTTGACAGATTCCATTTCCATATTTTTAAAGCTAAAATAATTTAAAAGGAACAAACAAACAATGAGAGCTTGTATAACCACAATATAGATCTCACTAGCTAAGCCATCCTTTAAACGAAGCTTGTTTTCTTCCCTTGACGGAATTTTCTTTATAGTGAGAGTGTGAAGGGAAGTCTTTTTCCACGCCTACTGTTATCGAAAAGATTACCATAAATCCGGGCCACATCTGCGAAAAAGAAGCATTATCAAGACAATAACAACACAACATCAAAAAATAAAATAGTTCAAACAAAACTCTTAAACAATTGTGCAAATCTGGGTGGTTTTTAAAACACTGCCTACCTGTTTCTTTCTTTCTTCTTCTTTCAGCTTAAAGCATATTAAAATAAGACTTTTATCACCTTTTATAAAGAAAGCTTGGCTGTCCTTTGGCGAACACTGACAATTTACAATGGCGTGGCCTTTGAGAAAACAGAAGTCATTTTACAAATTCACAATGCGCCTCTGATTTCAAATGGATTCCCCATTAAAAAAAAAAAATAAAGACGCACAGCCTTTAGCATCTTTTGTGTTTCAGCAATTTACAAAAAGAACTCACAGGATTTGGAAATAAATGAGTGAGAGAGTGTAAGTTTATAATTAGAAAAATGGCAGTTTGTAGACCTTCCCTCACATTCCAATTGGGCCTTTAGAGCTTCAGGAACCCTGTGGGTTTGGAAGGTCAAATATAATTGGAGGATTGGTCGGTTGAAAGCTGACTGTACACGTTGAGGCATTGATGTACGTTGTGTAACCGTCGGTCATAATGCCGTAACCTGTGGGGAGAGAGTGTCACGCTTACTGTAATATATACAAATAATAGTGGCTCAGTGCAGCACCGTCAGGCAAGGAAAACAAAACAAAACAAAAGCCTTATCCGTGAGTAGTGAGATGAAGTTCAGTGGAAACTCCTGAGATATAACAGCGTTTCGAAGCTGTCTTCCGATTTTCTTTCTTTAAAGGGAGAATTCTCTGCTTCAAAGACAAGGGACTCTTTTTTCTTTATTTAAACACTAGATTTGTCAGGAAAAGGCTGTCATGTCTTTACTAGTGAGACTATAAAATTTTTCCCCCTCTTTTTAAAATATGATTTTCATTTCAAAGCTCCTGTGTTAACTATTGAATTCTAGGGCACAAAATGAGTAACATGAGAAACTCTTTGGGGATGCACATAACCAAACCCCCAGTAAGTTTTGGGACAGGTGAAGAAAGAAAGAGTATTGCACTGGGAGTTGGGAGGAGTGGATGCTCACTCGGCTTCCTTAACTATGAAATAATTTCTAAATTGCTTCGATGAAAATTAACAAGTGATCTGATCTTACTTGAATTGTGTGGCTTTGATGCAGAATTCCATTTCATTCAAGAGTCAAGTAATCAAATGTCCAAGTGATTTGGAGAAACATCACCATAGGACACTGCCTCCTAAGCTTACCTGGACACTGGATCAAGCAAAAATACTTCCCATATGCAGTATAACTCTCTTGTGACCTATTGGGAGAAAGCTAAGAAAGTTTCTCTGGGTCTTTGGTATGTATGATCCTTTTATAATTTTTAAAACATTAAAATTTTCAGCATGTTTGTAAATTTGCACATTTCTCTGGATACCTAATAGTTTTCTTACAGCTTCTGCAATTGAGTTTGTAATTCTATGTTGGTGTCAGACTCATATGGCATAGAAAAAATATGCCTGTGGAAAAAAAATAAAATTACTAGGACTTATAGAAATAACTGATAAGGTTTTTTTTTTTTTCCTTTCCATTTGCTAAAATTTCTCCAAGTAAGCCTGTGGAGAGCTTAATGAGGGTCAATGGAAAAATCTCTTAAGAAAAGAAAAGAGGCATTTAAAATGTGCACTGTTTAGTTCTGGGGTCATAAAGTCTTGTTATCTCTCTCCATCAGGAGGCTGGTATTTGCCCTCTCTCTGCCCTCTTCAGCTGTCTTAAGCGAATACAATCGAGACAAGTTTATTTGAATATGATCTCCTCCCTTTTAAGCAAGTTTATTATTTTGGGACTTCAGTGGAATTCCCCAATTGTCTGGCTAGTTTAAAGCTAATTAATGATTAAAAAAAAAAAAAAAAGGATGAAACGTAAACCCATAGGCATGTCTCAGGAATTCGAACCTGATAGCTGCCCCTTAAACTGTGGTTTAGACATGAGTTCTCTCCGTCCCCAAATCCTGTATCATGCCTTAGAGAGAGGTGCCCACCTTTTCAGGGAATCCAACCCAAGGTCAGGGCAGGATGACATCCACTGCCAGGGAGCTTTGCCCCTGCTTTCCACTCATCCACTCAGCTGGTCCTGCACCTGAAGCAAGCTGACTTTCTCTGGCCTAAGTAGAATGATTTTCAATATGCTCTTTATTACCCGCTTCACTAGGAAGCCACTGGACTTGTGGGCTTTGAAAAGCAAACCTTGTTTTTTTTTTTTTTTTTTTCCTTCATCAGGTACAGAGGCCTAAACAGCTCAACTGCAGATTCATAAATAGCTTCAGAGAACAGCTGTTAGCAGGAGCTGGAGAGAATATGGTGGCTGCCTACATAAACGTACCTACTGCACACAAATGTCTGGAACTTGGAGAGTCTTGTAAGACCAGGGCTCTGAGTCTGTCCAGAAGCCCAGTTACCCCTGGTTTGCAAATGAGAGGACAGACAAAACCTAGTGCCCTGAAGGTTCCTAGGAGATGTTCAGGTTCTATGAACTTGACCCCAGCTTACTTTGAAAGGCAGAAAACGGCAACTGGACCAGTCACCATTCAAGGGAGATTTAATTATTCTGTTTAAACTCAGCCGGAGCTAACAGTGCTGATGATTTCTGAGAAGTCTGAAATGGTTTTCTGAGGTTAGTAAGAAAACGTCTACCTGCGAATGTGTGGGTCCCTGCCACTTCTGGCATATGTCTTTCACTGCGTATCCAAAGTTACTTTTTCAAGAATATCTGGTCTTCCTAGGTCTTTGTGTACATGCCATAAGAAACACAGTATTTACAAGTAGGAGAAGGCCAGAGAAGTTATTTAGTCTAATATCCAGGCCATTTCTTCTCTCTTGAAGAGAAAATTTATTCTTTATTACTTCAGGGCTGTTCTGCAGCAATGGTTATCAAACATTCCTCATCAGGGCCCCGAGATTGCAGAAGTTGCCTGGGGGGAAGTGCTGGGTTTTCTGTAAGGGGGGCCAGACCTGGTTCTGATCCCTTAGTCTGCTTAAAAGGGAGCCACTCCATGTAAAATATGTATCAGCTTTACATACAGGTGCTTCTCTAACATTTTAACTGATGAAAGCAGGCCACTGGTATAAAAAAAAAAAAAAAAAGGGTTTGAAAACCACAGATTCAGTTATTACCATTATAGCTAAGGTCCCGACTATGGAATGAGATCATGGATAACGATGACACAACATGTCACGAGCTCCTTTCTTCTGGTCTTACCTTCATGAATTCCACCAAACACATGAAGCTTGGGCCGGACTCGTCTCTGAACTGTGTTTAAAAGCTCCACGCAGCCCACTCTTTGAAGCTCCTTTGGAACCCAGTCTCGAAAACCTAAGGGCAAAATGCAATCAATACTCTTAATTTTTTTTCTTCAGGTAAGGTTTCATTTAGACTTTCAGGAAGCCATAACTCACAGAAGGTTTATTACATTATCTGTAATCCTAGCTTCTCCATTAAACCTTACAATGGCTTTTAAGGAACTTTTCACTCGTCACTTTGTCTTCTTTAGGTTCTTGAAAAAAAATTTTTTTTAGTTTTCTTTTTTTTTTCTTCCTGTTAATTAACATTTTTTTTTTTTTTTTCTGTAAGGGATTTGATTTATTCAGCTATAGGTTTCAAATCTTCTTCATGGGCCCAGTGACATTTATTCCCGGCAGTCCCATAATATCTCTTTCTCTCTCAATTCAGTTACTTTTTTCTATTTTAAAAAATTATATCTTTCTTATAATAGAAGATAGACGATATAAAGATATAAACCTTCAGAGAAGGTTTAGGAGGCTCTGTCTGCAAACTGGCCACAAGATATCTTGCTTGCTTTGGCTATATCAACTCTTAACCTTCAGTGGTTCTTGCTGACCAAAGCTTGGGGACACCAAGTCCCCCCTTCCATCTCCTCGCTTGTGACAAGCAATGGTGGTGACCTCATGGTGGCATGAAGCAAGCTGGGGCTAATTGACTACCTTTATGTAAAAGCCACTTAGTTCTACACTTAATGCAGAAAATCCATAAAAACTGACATCAATTATAGCAAAAGTCAGCTCTCTGAATGATTATGGTCTGAAATGAAATCCATACACCTCAGCAGGATGAGGTACAAAGAAGGCAGGTGGGACGAAAGGCTAAATCATAACCAGTGGGAATCCATTCCATAGCTCCATTAGGAAGCTCTGCTATTTAGAAATGATCAGGCAGCAAAGGACAGACAAGTTTATTCCACTTTGGTGAAACTGTAGCATCTTTGTAAAGACATATTACCTGGGGTGTGGGACCTGGCCAGAGAGTCAGATGAAAGTGAGGGCCCTAAAAAAATCCAACCAGGGTTTTAAAATTTTGTTAATTAGAGGGGAAAAAATCCTCCATTCACAGTGAGTGGTATATTCCCTCATGGATGTGCTTTTCTTGAAGGGATAAAATATCTCATTCCATTTACCATCAGCTGAGAAAGCATCTTGCCCTTACCATAATGATAAAGTCCCACGGTATGATGGCTTCCTTTCCCAGCAGGAGAAAATTCAAGGCCAATCTCACCCCACCCCGACCTCCTAATCCAGCATCTTCATAAAAATCCTAATAATTGTACTGATTAAGGTTCAGTTTTACCGTATGAAAACTGCCTGACTCTATGCACAGCCACTCTCTGGACTACTCCAGCTTTACTACAAAGAGAAGGATGATAGCATCCCTAGTAAAAGTTCCTGGGATGTCTGAATTCTTTGGAGGCTAGAATTCTGACTTTCTACTACTGCCACTTGCTTTTATATCCAAATTAATGACTTGATGAAGTCTGTATATCAACCAATCTGTCCAAAGTTGTATTCCAAATAATACTTCAGGCATGTAAATGTTTCTATGCAATGGATGCCCAAGTCCCTTACAGTAAACCTGACTGCACCGACCAGGCTGCTGAGGGAAAGCATCATGTTGGCTGGGATGCCATCTCTGGAGGCTCTCACTGGGTAACTCTGCTGATCAGAATATTTAGCTAGCAATTTAAGGACCAATCTCTAATGATTCCAAACTAGGAAAATTATGACTTGATAGAAATTGTTGATATGTATAATCCTTTAAAACATGAGATAGGGTGGTGTGGGGTAGGGAAAAAAGTATGGGGGTGGTGATTCTGGAGCACTGAAAAAGTCAGGAAGTGCCTGTCTTTTGCAAATGTATGCAGTCTCCCTGCCTGCAACAGAATAGGCTTCCCTTCTCTTTCTTCCTCTTAGCATTAAAATGTGTCACCATGGTGCATGCCCAGGTCCTCCCTTCTGCTGTATGTGAAATACAGAGCACTTCCCTCGTGAGGGCAAGAAGGTGGCACTTAATTGCATGGAAGGGAAAATAGCTACAAAGATTAAATTCACATTAGAGGATGCATGTTAGATTTTTTTATTTTTCAGGTTAAAAGAGGAGGAAAGTCACATGGATAACTACCCCCAAACCATAAAAAAAAAATTGTGAAAACCATTTATTTTTATATTAAGTGTTTTCCCCTCTCCAAATCAAGAGGCTCAAGAAAACTTTTTTGTACTTAAAAAAATTTGTTAATAGGGTAGATTAAAAAAATTTTTTTTTTACCACACCATAAAAAAGAGAGAGAAAGAAAACTCTCCTACTAAAAGTGAAACATCTGAATTTCCTGAGCACACCTTAGTTTGACAAGGGAGTGCCCTGGCATAATAGATACTGAGTAGATGGGGGATCAAGGTAGTAGTCATGTTTACAAAATGTTCTGTGGCCAAGCCAAATTGCTAACAAGCTCATGAATAATTAGAAGATAATTATATAAGTCAAATAATCACCTTTTGACTCATAATCTGGGTAACTAAAAGTAGCTTTGAAGCATACTGGCAATCTAAGCTTGGATGCAGGCTCAATGTATCTATAGGATAAGTATCTTTAAGTAACATTCAATATAAATCCTTATTGAACATCTTAGGGGGAGAAAAAGATTCTTTTCTCGCATAATCAGTACAAATATTAAACTTTAAAGATCTCCCAGGTTCCACTACTATATGGTAAAGGAAAATGAGCTCCTTTGAACAAGTTTCCATCATTTCACTGCCATGCAAAAGCCCCGTGATTGGGAGGTCTGTGTCTTCCATTCCCACCTCAACTCCAAAGTGATCCAGTTCTTAAAATAAATTACCGAGCCCAAAAGACTGTGGTGTCCCATACTCATCTGATTTTCCCTGACTTGACTAAATCAAAAAATTTAATTTTAAGAACACCTGTAAGCCCAGCAGAACTGCTGAGTTTAATTATCATGCTGGGTTTCTTTAAAGACAAAGACACTTTTCTTTTTGTATTCTCCTTTTTGTTAAAGAAAAATTATTAAGTTCTTGAAGCATTTATTTATTATGCTCGGGGGGAAAAGGCATCTCGTATGACAAAAGGACAACCTTCGCTTCACTTACCTAGAGGAGGTCCGTGTGTCATGAGAATGTCGATGCCCTCAGGGATGAGGTTCCACTTGTCCAGCAGAGACTGACCTCTGGGTAGGTTAAAGCCCCATCCATTAAACCACGGGGTCCTTTGGGGGAGATAATGCACATGGTATCAGGCCAGCAGAGCCTCGTTTCTGCTCTGCAATATTTCTCTCGTGCACATTCCCCCACGGTTTGCATTGCTCTCTTTTCTCTTTTTGATGGTTGGCCCTGGCAGCGGGATGCTTTTTTGTTGACTGCTTCAAAACCAATCCATTTGAAAGCAAGTGTGGAGCCTGTGAATTGTTCAACTAGAAAGGGGCACAGGAGCCTTTGCAGTGGAGACTTTCCCAGCAGACTTCTATCAAAATCTTAACAATGCTTTGTCTTCCCCCAAATCTCAGTGCTTCCTAAGATGCCCAGCCTGGATCCAAAGCATTTCCCACCCTTCCTGCAGTGCCTCAGAGCTCAGAAATTCCATCAGTACTCCTCCTTCCTCCCCATCACCGGTGAACTAATTGACCAGAAAGATTCTTACTAAAGTCCTTGGAGAAAAGGACAGGTGTTCTGAAGGCAGAACCTTCTGTACAGGGAGAGTACCATGGATGGAGAAGGCGGAAAAAAATACAAGGGCTCTGACCGGTGAGAAGGGACACACTGAACAAAAAGCCAATAGGGAAGATTTCTGGGGACATCCCCAGTCACTCTGGAATCCATTCTCCTGATGGTAAATGTAAACATTCCACCTTCTCAGGAACTTCTGCTCTATGAACGAGGTTCTGAGAGCAATGCAATAGAGTTTTTGTCCATTCAAGAAGCATTTCTAATTGAAGTTGAAAATGTCTCTACCATTTATAATATCAAGAGAATGATCAATTTTTCTCTACAAATACTACAGGCTAAATCATATCAGAACAAAGAAGTTCCCAATGCTATCCTATTCCCAAACATCTAGCTATAATCACTGTTTTTTGAAACCGATGCTTTCGTTCTGTAGGAAAATTCTAACTTGCTATGGCATACATGTAAACAACAAATTGGCCAATTTTCCATTTTAGCCCAACTTTCTGCTTCATTTTAAGCTACCCCTTCCATGCCTACTGAGAGAGATAACCCTGTGTACGAGCTCATCTGGTTAATCACAGCTAATCAAACAGGGTACATTCTTCTATAAAGGCAATAAATGGGACAGACTAATCAAATTCTCTAAAGACTCTGAACTCTGAGACACTGACCCAGCATTCATTGGATGGTAGACATGTAAAGGCCAGAGGTAAAAGGATGACAGCTGAAAGCCATGTGAAAATCCATGTCACAGGTGAGAACCTCAGTTCCCAGAGGTGTGAGAAAGAAAGTTCCAAACCTAGGAGACTACTTAGTCCCAGCTAGAAAAAGAGAAACCACGTAAGTATCTGACGTGGTTCTTAACCACTTTTCAAGTCCCTAAACCACCCTCAGTAAGTTTATTTGTGATAACAATAGTAACATAATAATAATAATAATAATAATAATAATAATTAATAATAATAATAATAATTAAAGCTATTAGTTTTTGACTGTTAATGTCAAAGTACTATTCTAAGCACTTTACTTGTATTAACACATTTAACCTCACAACATGCTCATTAGGTGGGTGCTATTATTAATCCCATTTTGCAGATGAGGAAACTGAGGCACAAAGAAAGCAAGTAAATGCAACCAATAAACTGGATACAGACCTAAGGAGTCTGGTTCTAAAACTCATGTAATTCTTTTTATATACTACCTGGATTAACTTACAACTTGCATGCCATGGGTGAGCCCCCTTCTGTACTCTTTCTTAAGCTGGAGTGTCTCATTGCTTGAAGCCAAATGAGCTCCGAACTGGAATACTATATAATTTGCATGGTCCTGAAATCCAGCGATAAGATGCACAATAAGATGGAGTGGACACCAGTGGTTTTTGCTTACTCAGCTCTTTCCACCCCCTTTATTTTGGTTAATGGCAACTAAATTTCCTTTGGGGAACCCTTCCCTCCCCAACTCAGCACATGTGCTCTGGTAAGGCTCATCTCTGCTCTAGAATGAAGTATGTGTTGCCTCTCCCTGGACAGCAATTGGTCTGAGGATGTACATATGACCCAATTAGGCCAATAAGAGTTATCTTCAGGATTTTGCTGGTGCAACCTAAAAAAATAAAACCATGGTTTCCTTTTTGGGATCTCAAGTCATAAGAACTATGGAAGCCTGAAAAGGCTTGGGAGCCACCTTAGGCACCATGCAGACAGACAACCTGGATTTGAAAGTCAAACCACCACAAAGAAAGCCAAGCCAAGAGACAGAGTGCCTCGGTGACCCTTTAGGACATGGGAATCTAACTGTGCCTGAGGCCAGTCCTATTTTCCTTCTAAGTACATACACCAGAAAAATTCTTTTCTTTTTATTGGCTTGAGTTAGATCCTGCTTCTTGCAACTGAAAAAGTCTTAATGTATACAATTATTGCATTTAAGGTAGAAATGATCTCCCCCCCAAGATGTTTATAAATCTTGGAACCTATAAATATATTACCTTCCATGGCAAAGGGGAATTAAAGTTGACATGAAGTCAGGACCTAATCAGCTAGGAAGATGATCCTGAGTTATGCAGGTGAGCCCAATGGAAACATAAGTTTCCCTGAAAGTGGAGGAGGGAATGAGAAGAGGAGATGGGAGTAATGCAATGTAAGAAGGACTCAACCTCCTGTTGCTGGCTTTGAAGGTGAAGGAAGAAGACAAGCCAAAGAATACGGGTAGCCTCCAGAAGCTGTAAAAGATGAGGAAAGAAAAGGAATTCTCCCACAGAGCTACCAGAAAGGAATGCTGTCCTACTGGACTTTAGCCTAGTGAGACCCATGTCAGACAATAAGGTAATAAATATGTGTTGTGTTAAGCCACTGAGTTTGTGGTGATTTGTTATAACAGCAAACTGCTTGATCTGGCTATAAAATGCCGGGACTGTGAGTGGCACTGGCCTCACTTGAGATACAGCACAGCCCTTCCACAGCCATACTGTCTTACATCTGCTAGATGTAGTGCTTTTGGTTTTCTTATCCCAGTCTGCCAGGTTGGTGCCAGGCATGACAGGTGTGAGGATAATACCTTTCTGAGCTCATTCTAGTCAATCTCACTCACTCTTGTCTTCTAGGCCTCTCTGCCTTCAGAATCTCAAACATTTTCATTAGAGTCTAAAATAGAGCTTTTCCAGTTTGAGATGGCCATCCCCCTGCTGCTTCGGTTTACAATGACCCTTTTCTAAGATTTGTCTTAAAAGTAAAAACGAAAAAAAAAAAAAAAAAGCAAGTTCAGAGCCCAATGAAAACTCAGTGAGCATTTTGGCATGAGAGAGAGAAAAATAAGCAAAAACATCTGTTTTCCTAGATTTTAAAAACAAGCTTCTGGGCCTATGGTTCCTGAGCGAATGGCAAATAAAGAAGGGTTGGAAAGAGTCCCAAGCACACCCAAGTAGTAGGCACAATGAGGGGCTCTCATTTCGTTGCCAGGGTCTGTCTGCGTGCAGTCAGCCTCTGAACTTCAAGGACACCCCAGGGACTTCCAGAGTCAATGAAACAGGACTTAACGTTTTTCAGTCTTTCCAGTTTTCCCTCAGTTTTTATACGTGCTCTATGAAAGATTAAGACAAGCTCATGTGCTATAGATACCCCAAATTTCATTTGGTTAATGTTAAGCCTGTGACAAAATCCAGAAATTTCCAAATTAAGAGTAAACTTTAAAAATGCCTGGCTTTTATTTTGGCTCAAACCTGTATGTGTCTGAGGGCGACAGAGAGATTAAGTTATAGGGAAAGGAACATTTATTAAGCCCTTGATATGCTTTACATAGGGGTTTTGCTATTTATTTAATTTCTCACAGCAATTCTTGGTATTAGCAGCTCTATTTTTAGATTTAAAAAGGCTGAAGATCAATGATATCAGTAACTTGTCGATATTCCCAGGACTGGTAAGCCCAGATCTGAACCCAGGTTTGCTTGCTCCAAAGCTTATGTTTTTTCCTTGCTCAATGCTGAACTAAACCCTTCTGGCCCAATTTCAGTTTTGGCTTTCACATACATAAGGTCAAAACAGGGCTGCTCCGTTCAGTCTCCTGGGCTGTGCACTACACAACTCCAGAGGGTTCCGTGGCATTGTGTGATTGAGGTGGTCCTTAGTAAAAATGGACTTAACAATATTGTTATGTATTTTCAGGGATGTTTTCTGTGCCTCTACATCCTCTGGATAAGGCATTTTCCACCAGACAGTGACCAGGCAATGGGAAAAACAGCCCAGTGATGGGTTCCAGAATTATTCCAGCCTGACTTAACAAATGAGGTATACAGAAGTTGGGAGACCCATGTGCTAATTCTCATTCTGGCATCAATTCACTAACTCACATGGACCTTAACTAAAAGAAAAACCTTCAGTGGGCCAGTTTCCTCATCTGAGAAATGAATGAGTGGGTGGGTTTGATTACTGGATTTCAGAATCGTTCTTTAGGTTACAGAAGCCCCATACCCAAAGTAGGTGCCTGCAGGGGTGCTCTTGCCAGGGGACTAGGAAGAAGGGGCTCTGGACGTACTTGCCCCTTTTCCTTTCTGACCTACACCTCTGAGCACAGTTGGCAAAACCTGGCACTTGATGATCTCACTATGACGTAGAAATCATAACATTCTAGAATTCCGTGCAGACTATCACTGTTCTGAATAAATGCTGTGAATTGCTTTTAATGAATTATCAAAACTGCCCATGAGGTATGGAGAAAAAACTGCATGGAGCAGAGACAGCAATGTGTCAGCATCAATGAAAAATGCTTTAACTAGTTGAGTTTCAACCTGAAATTTGAAACTCTAGCAGCGAGCCCATCAGGGGTTCCTTGGAAAATATGTGCACAGTCAACCTCCAGAGCCCCACAATTGGTTTTGTTCTGTAGCAATGGGGAGCCAAGGGGTAAAGGAAGAGAGAGGAATCCAAGGGAACAATGTCTGTTGCCTCAGCCCAAAACTTCATAATTAGCTGTGACTAACGAATACCACATGAGAACTAACTTGTAAGAAAATGTCCCACAAAGCACCCTGTTGCCTGTGGGCCAATTGGGGCCCATAACCCATCCCCTCAAAGAGAGGGATTAGAAAACCCTGAGAGGAAGGGGAGCATTTCAGCTACCTGAAACCACTGGACAGAAGACTCAGACAGATGGAAGCTCGGGGTGCTTTCAAGGTGCCCTTCCCCTTGCTCTCGGAATTAGAGGCGCTTGGCCTCTCCAGGCTACAAGTTCAGGAGCAGGTGCTAAGGGAGTTAACAGAGGTAGAACTTGTTTCAAATAATGTCAATACAAAACAGGTTTGCTATATGGAAACAGGTTGAGATGAAATCACAGCAAAGGTCATCCGTGTTTGCAGTACACAATGCTGTGGTATGGGCAGAAGGGAGCTGCCGGACCATAAATCCGAGGCTTGGACAGGTGAATGGCTGTTTACTTCCCTACCAACTTCAATGGGAACTGGGCACGCCCCAGGAAAGCATGATTTGGAAATGAGAAGTTGGTGCTTGTTCACTTCAGATGGGCTGCTCAGGTTCACAGCCCGGGTGTTGGTCAGCACCGACAAATTCATGGACAGGTGGGTCCTGGGCAGGCTTTATCACAAAGACTTGGGATTCCTTTTAATATGGTCTCTTAGGTGCCTCCTGCAGAGAGTAGGGCTTTGAAGCTCCTGGTGTGGGGGCTGAAATTCTGCCTGGAAGCTGTGAAGAGGAAAATGTAGGGGCTCACCTAACACCCAGACATAGGGGCTGGTGTGTTGGCCATACCACTTAGAGCTATGAGAACCTGGAGTTTCTGTAAAAGTTAGCCATTCTTATTTTGGATTCTTGTTTTACAGGCAGTGGGTATGAACATGGATCACAAAATTAAACAGACCCACATTCAAGTCCCAGGTCTGCTACTTACTAGCTTCTCTGAGCCTCAGTCTTCTCATCTTTCAAGCAGAAACACAGTATCTGCCTATGTGAACAAAGTGAGATAATTTATGTAAAACTTTTGGCAGAGTACTGCCATGAAGCCTTAACAAGCAGCTTTTAATTTTTATATGATATATATTAATACATGTGTATGTATACACACACACACACACACACACACATACACACACAGAGTTGCTCACATTACTTTTTCCTCTCTAGAATTTCTCAAGCTACAGATCATCAAATCATAGACCTTCCAGCTTCAAACTTTTGAAAAAAGTCCCCAATGAACAGGCAAGCATTACTAGATGGCTAGATAGAACCTGATTTCTTCTGGCTGATTACTTATTAAAAGACACTTCCTCAGTTCACTTTTGAGTGGAAGTTTTTCAAAAAGGCTCTCTCCCTCACTGACTCACTCAGTCTTGCATAGACAATCCTGTGGAATGTGAGAGCACAGGGCAAAACAGTTAGTCAAGGCTGCTTAGCTGGCTAGTACAGGTGGTTAGAGTTTGACAGGATTTTAAATTGAGGAAGTTTGAAGAAGGTTACTTTGGGTCTTTGGAATATTTATAATAGGGGGCTCAGAGAGGTTCACTGGAGGAACTGACAAGCTACTTATTAATGACATCACTGCTGCCTGGCACCTCCATTAAGCAGAACTCAGAAGGCGGGAGCCGGTTTTCACATATACTGTCTTTCCTAAATGGTGGCGCTTCAGAATTGCAACTTTCTCCAGGCCTGGCACTCCTAGCTGCCATCGGCCCATCTCTGAGTACACATCACACCAGGTCCAAGAGAAGCTAATTTAACCACTGCTGGTTAAAATCACACTGCACTTCACAGTGCCCTTCACATGCCATGAAGCTGTCACGATAATTCTTGCTCTCTAGCTCACCTGACAGCTCAGCTCTCCCTTGACTGCAAAGTTTCCCATCGTCAGTTAGAAATAGTGGTTTCCCTGGCACCAGATGTGTCATCCTGAATATCCGGATGAAAGGCAGACAACTGCCCTGCTCCCCTCCTTGCCTCCTTTTCTCTTCTTAGCTCTGGAGTTTGTTTAAGAAGCCAGCCATCTCTCCCCAAGTCCCTCCACTTGGCAGCCTAGAAGGCACTCTTCCACGAAATTAAAAAGATGTCTCGCATTAGCCCAGGGAGGAACTTCACACCTTGTGCAGCAAAGAGATACACACACCAACTGACACCACTAGGAGAGGGAGGGACAACTTCACTTCAGGCCAAGATTTACACCCCAGCTGCCTGGGAAGCCTGCCTAGCCCAAACCACAGGAGGCTCAGCTGCCACCAAAGGGCAGTGCCGGCTTCTCTTGTACCAGCTGTCCGGTCCCCTCTCCTCACTCTGACTTTGTAACTTGTTCTTTCCTTATGAGGGCCTTGGGATGAAAAGAGATACTGTTTTGATAAGGGCAGGCCTGGGTGAATAATATGGTCTGAATACCATAGATAGGGCAGGAACAAATCACACCTGAGGTGGTCACCTGAGGCACATGAGCTATGAACAGGGGCTTCGTAAGCCAAGGCAGCACACACTACAGTGTTTATAAATATGCCAATGGTGCCCCTTTTTTGTAATCAATAAGGAACAAGTGTCAGAACTAAGCCTTGGTTATCCATTTTCTTTTCCCTTGCTGAAAAGGAGATGGTACAAGCAGAGTTTGCTTTAGAAACCAAGGAAAAAATCACTATGACCTGTTTTTGAACTTGGTGTGCCCTGAATTATTAAAAATAACAGTGTCTACCAGGCTCTCCCAAGCATACCTGCTTTTAATCTTATAAACAAGTTCATAGCAGGAAGAGGAAGATTTTCAATCCATTTCCTTCCCATAGGGATGTGAGGGAAACTATGCCCATCCATCACGCAAAGAGCCTGATGGGGCAGAGAAAAGACCATGGCAGGCTGTCTGTCTGGGTGGGCAAGTGAAGCGATTAGGGACACGCCTCGGTGCTTCCAGAAGTGGCTTTTTGTTTTGTGGCTGAGGAAGTCAGAGGAACAGTACCAGGGTGCTCTGAGGATGGGCCCTGAGCTAAGCAGCCCCCAATGGGACCTGCATGGATATATAACCCCTGGCAGAGAGAATTCCTCAAAGAAGGACATTGCAGGACTCATCATCCAGTTTTGACAGAAAAAGGAGGCTCAACAGATGGAGAGAAGCAGAAAGAGAAAAGCAGCATCTGCCTACCCGCCCCCCATTTTTTGGCAATTGTTTTTTATTACTGGAAAACACATATAACATAAAAATTTAACATTCTAACCATTTTAAGTGTATAATTCAATGTTATGCAACCATCACCACTATCCATTCCAGAACTTTCTCACCATCCCAAATAGAAGCTCTGTACCCATTAAACAATAGCACCCACATCTTCCTCTCCCCCCAGCCCCTGGAAACTACCATTCTACTTTCTGTCTCTATTAATATGACTATGTTAGTTAGCTCATATAAGTAGAATCATAATTATTCTTTTCTGTCTGACGTATTTTGCTTAGCTAATCTGTTCAAAGTTCATCCATGTTGCAGCATGTGTCAGAAATTTATTCCTTTTTATGAATGAATAATAATCTGCTGCATGGGTATACAGCATTCATTTTTTCATCTAAGGTTTCTGAAAGTTTAGGATATGCTAGATACTAAGCCTGGCCATAGGGAGACATGAATAAGTCTGAGTATCTTTCTCTTTCTTTTTCACTTAAATTTTTTTTTTTTTTTTTAAGTGAGGCAACCCTTGGCTGACCTCACAGATTGCAAGGACCTTGTCAGCTTCCAATCCGTTATTTTTTTAATTTTTTTTATACCTACAGCACCTGGTCTTCCTAGATGGTCTCTCATCCAAGTACTGACCAGGCCCGACCCTGCTTAGCTTCCGAGATCAGATGGGATCGGGTACATTCAGGGTGGCATGGCCGTAAACCCGTGTCCCTTTCTTCCTGAAGCACGAGTTACTGGGTTAAAAGCCCAGTGAGGATGAGCTCAGAATGGAACTTCTGGAGCATTTACTCATTCAGTGGACAACCTGGATGCCTGTTATGAGCAGGTTCCAGTAAGACAGGTGCTGAGAACACGAAAGTGAGCTCAGTTTCCAAGATAAACCCATAGCTCACCGTTTCACAGATAGAGTTGCTCTGGACAGAAGTCTTTAAACTCTGGCTTTCCCTTCCAACTAACCCAATTTCAGAGGAACTTAGGAAATATCAGAATGATCTGAGAATTAATCCAGCAATTCCAAATATTGATCGCCCCCCGCCGCCCCCGTGACCCCAGGCCAGGAGGTGATGAATGGCATATTTGGCAGGACTTTTGGGGGGAGGTCTCCTCTTATTTCCTTCTGCACACCCATTAATAAGGCTCTTTAGCTAAAACCAGGACCACAAAACACAAATCCATATCCTACTGGAGACTGAGCCTGCAAGGGCAGTACGTGTCACATGCTGGCTTCTTCCAAAGCACAGGTCAAATGGGACAGCAGCAGAGGTGGGAGGACTGCCAAGTACCCAGGCAACTGGGCAGAGAGCATCTGCACCTCCCTCACTCTTTTTCCTATCCCATCCCACAGACATGTCACAAAAACGTAGCAGGTAGAGAGTGTTTTTCTAATTTAGATTTCTCAAAAGAGTAAGAAAAACAGAAAAGATGGGTTCAGGCTTAGCTAGGTTTTATCTTGTTATGCAGTGAATTCTTTAAAAAAATTGGTGTTACTGAACAGGGATAAACAGATGAAATCTCTGTCCCCAAATGGAGGATAATATGTCATTTTATTATTTTTAGTTTAGAATGTGTCTGTGTGAGTGTTTCATACATTTACATTGCGAATGCTGGTTTCTTTTTATACTATTTCATATTCTAGGGCACTGGGCAGACAGATATAGCTGGGGAGCACTGTGCTGGTAGAAAGTCTGCCACCTAAAAAATAGATTCGAAGAGAATGAGCAATAAGTGGACAATAAAATACCATGCAGCCATTCATTAAATATAACAAGGAAGACTGGAAGCTCAAACCAGACTTCAGTCTGGTTCTGCACTGTGAACCTAGCACCTGGCACAGAGCAGACATTTAAGTATCTTTCAACTGAAATTGTGTTAAGAATGAATGTTGATGAAGAGTTTATAACTTCAAGTGAAAATGTCTATTCCTTGATGGTCAATGGAAAAGCAAAGTGTTAACTTGAATTTCAGTATGAATTCAAGTATGTAAAAAATGCTTAGAAAAAAGAAACAGACCAATATGACAAATGAATGGTTATCTTGGAGTGGGAGGAAGATTAGGACGCTTTTTCCCCCTTCTTTCTATTCGTCGATTATTTTTTACGTTTTCTATACTGACTTTATATCATCTAGGAAGAAAAAATTATTTGGTATAAAAATCTCCATACAGCCAAATGAGAGTGTAGAAGGAGAGATCTGGAGAATTCATTATCTATTTAGACTCAACTCTTTGACTGTAAAGAAGTTTCCTCCAGCGGGTGAAGAAACTGGTGGATTTGGGGGACTTTCGCTCACGTAGATGATTTACAGCTTGCTGTTTTCTCTCTCCTCCCCACTGCCATTCGTGGGAACAGAACATCATCTTCAGCATCAGAAGTCTTGTATTTATTCAAGTAATTTGATACACATTTACTGGGTACCTGCTGTGTGTCAGGCACCACTCTCTTGGTGGTGATTCATCTTTCATTGTACTGAGGAATTTTAGTTTAAATGTAGCTAACATTATATAACTGCATAGTACTTATTACAAATCATTCCCACATTTACTAGGTCATAATAACTCTGAGCGATGGGCAAGGTATTAATTTTAGAGAAAAAGGTATACAGAAATCAGAATTTTAATAACTCGTCCAAGGTCACTTACAGCTGAGGTGGCATGAACATATTCTGTAGTCTGATGATTACATACATAAGGTTAAAAATTAGATAAGACTGGATTCAAATTCTGACTGCTTTTCACTTAGCAATGTGACCTTGGGCGAGTTCTTATGTCTGATCTTCGATTTCCCATCTGTAAAATGGAGATAATCCAACAACACAGATTTATTGTGAAGATTAAATGTGATATGGGAATTGATACTATATGTAATGCATTTAGCAGAGTGTTTGCCTTATATTAAGAATTAAATGTCAGCTCTCATAGCGATCATCTTTATGAATGTTAATATAATTATAAAAATATCACCAACCCTTTTATTTCCTAATTTATCTTCTCTGTATCCCCACAGAGCATACCTTTTCTCTGATTTAGAATGCAGATAACAAAGAATCTAGTGGATCTATCTCAAAACAAGTGATGACATTCAGGTACAAGTGGACCAGTTTCAGGCAATGGGACAGCGCATTTTGGAATTAGAAGGCATGGGTTCCAGTACTGGCTCTTTCCATTTATTTGCTACATAACCTTGAGCAAGTAACATCTCTGATCTTTTGTTTCCTTAATTGTGTAATGAAGATAAAAATTCCTGTGAAATTTGCAAGGTCATCTAACAAATGCCCATATAAACGAGTTGCAACTAATGGGAAAGTGCCTTCTGATGAAGTATCTTCTTAATTCCCATATCACTGGCTATCCATGTTGCCTGTTTGTACTGTGTGAAAAGCTCAGAGGAACCGGAATAAGTGACAAGTAGGTCAAATGTAAGTTAAAGTGTTGGCCCCATTTATCTACCATTTTGGCTCTAAACAACTAGTTTCAGTCCAGACCGATTTAGTAAAGTGAGAAAATTATGACTGCAAACTGGCAGTACACACCATCAGAGAAATGAGTGAAAAGCTTAAGCTGCCCCTTCAATTCAAAGGTTAAAGCGAGCAGACAGACCCTGGTGTCTCCCTCACTGTGTGCCAGCCAACCATATATTATTAATTGGGCTCAGCAAACATCACTGAGCACCTTCCACTGCAGGGCTCTGGCAAGGCCTCCAGGGAGATCTAAATACAATGAGAGACCATCCCAACCTGCCATCTGGTTGAGATAACGAGATAGTCACAGGCAAAACTGTTCTCCCCTCTCTCTGTCCATTAAAATTCTACTTACTGAACCCTCAAGGCTCAACTCATATTTTCCCCAAGTAGCTTTCTTCGATGCCCTCAGCACTTTGTCATTTGTGTAATTTATCATACTCTGCATTATTATTGGCCTCTGTGCATGTGTGAGTTTAAACTTATTTCCCACTTCATTCCAACAAGCATTAAGCAAAAGTTGTGTTATGAATAGGTCTATCTTCCCCCAAAGGATTATGAGTCCTGTCCTATTCATATTGGGGTCTCCAAGATCTAATACAGTTTCCTGATGTATAACAGATGTCAAGAAAATATTGGTAATAATGAAAAAAGCAAGAGAGTTTACAATAAATGCCCAAGGGAGTGATCCAGATAATAGGTGGAATTGGAGGTTAGAATGGGGCAAGAAAGATTAAGGTTTGGATTTTTAAACAATAAAAAACGTTTTAAAACACTGGATTATAATGTAGGCCTTTGCTGCCAAATACAATAGCTGCTATGTAGCTACTGAGCACTCTAAATGTGGCTAGTGTGAACTGAGATGTACTATAAATGTGAAATACACACATTACCGTGACTACTGCAAACAAAAACAATGTAAAAGTATCTTAATTTTTACATTCATTTTATGTTTAAATAATAATATTTTCAAGATAGTTATATAAAATATATTATTAAAATAAATTTTATTTTCTCCCCCACTTTCTATATGAGGCTACTAGAAAATTTAAAATTACAAATGTGGTTCATGTTATATTTATATTGGACAATGCTATCACAGACTGCATAACCATTAGTACTATGATTCAGGAATCCCTGTTTAGGAATTATCCTAAATTATTTTATACGAATAAAATAATCCAAAACAAAGAAAAAATGCTATGCACAAAGTTATTCATTACAGTGTTATTTATAAGAACAAAATATTAGAAACAAATATATCCTAAACTCTGAATAAAAATAAGAATGGTTAAGAAAATTACCATAATTGTACTATCCAATGATAAGTATATTATGCAAGCAAGAACTAATTATGAAGACAAGGTAGCAACACAGAAAATTCTTAAGACATAATATTGCTTGAAAAAGTTAGCCCATACCACACAGTGACTGAATCTACATGTAATCTGCATGTAGGCATGTCCTTTCATTCATTCATCATACATCTGCTGAATGACTACTACATACCAGGTTCTGTATTAAGAGAAGATCAGAAATGAAAGGGGATGCAAAAACATCCAGAAAAAATGGACAACCATGTGTACAAATGGCAATATATACCAGGTGAGATACCCATCTGAAAGAGGTCTCACCTAACTTTTCCTGGGATGAGCAATGACTGGAAAAAAAATGTGAAGAAACACAAGATAGCTTCCTTGGATTTTTATCATAAAAAGGCAGAGTGGTAATCAGCACCTGACTCCACAGCAAGCCTCCAGCACTGAGCAGGTGTACACTGGTGAACCAAGAGGAACTGAGTAGTCCTTGTAACAGTGAGACTCTGGAGCCAGATCTGTGTCTGAACCAGTGCTAACACCTCCTCTGCTGCACCTCTCTCAGTCTCAGTTTGCCCATCTGTAAAATGGAGATAATTCTAGTATTTACTTCATCTGTATACTGTTGAAAGTTAAACAAAATAATCCATGTAAAGTTCTCAGCAGGGTGTTTCGCACATAATAAGCTCTAAATAAATGTTGATTTTATTATTATTATTATTATTATTATTATTATTATTATAAAGATTAGCAGAATAGCACAATATAATTAATCAGGATGACAAAGTAGAAGAGTGGAAACTGCCTGCTCTTTACACTACATTCTAGTTGTACTGGGTCACTTATCTGCAGTTTCTAGAATCATTTATAGCCACTGAATTTATTCAGCCAAAGTTTCTTCTTTGTTTTTTTAATGCCAAAGAATGATGAAATTATAAATGTTTTATATAATGTGATAGGGGAGTAATTTCACCAGAGAATTATTTAGGTCTGCCATCTCTCACTCAGCAGCATAACTCTTACAAAAGCCAGACTGTACTCTCATTTCAAATTTCACTTCCTCCCCCCATCAGCATGTTACTTATTCAGTTCCAATCTACTCAGAATATTAAGCACAATTTATCAATCTCCAGGTGATCTCCTCTTAGTTAAAACAAAACCGGGTCAATCGTTTTATTGTTTCTTAAAGAGATGCAGATGAATTCAAGATATCTTGAAAGAGAAACATTTCATTTTTCTGATAGTCCTGCTCTTTCTCCAATAAGAGACTAAACAAGTTTGCATGAAAACAGACTCTTTGTTTTATAAATAGAACATTGTTCAAGGTTTTCTAGAGGTGTCTGTTAAAAATAATGAGGGTTACAGTTTACTTCTTTACAGCTTTCAAAATAAAACAAAAAAGCCTGAGCTTAACTAAATGTGTTATATTTCTACTTTGAAAGGTATCTTTCTTTATGTAAGCCAGGCCTGATTTCTTAAAATGAAATTCCCCAGAAATTAGATTTCCTATGTTTAAACAAAGTGTGCTTATGTAATGACACCACAGTGGTTTTTATTTTTTTACATCATAGTGTTTTATTTTTTTAAAATGCATGCCTCAGAATGAATACAACCGACTATTATACTTCCATCCTATCAAGTCCTCACATAATTCCTCTTTGAATATTGCTTACTTTGAGGAGTATGATAACCATCTCGATGTGTAAGTTCTAAGTTATCTGCTCACAAATTCAAAGCATTGAAGCTGTACCCAATGGTCCCCAAGATGTGAACTGTCTCCCAAACTGTTTCTAGGTTGCATGGTTGGAACTCGTTAAGTGTCACGTTGTGGAAACAACACCGGGTTCCCACGCAAGTCCCCAGGAGCTGAGCTAATTCATGTGATGACTAACACACAGCACCAATAACGGTTAAGAGCTCCGGCACTGCCTAGAATGTGAACGTAGAAAGAGGCCTGACTTTCAGCTTTGTGTGCCGGGGAAGCGTCTCTCCTCGCCCTGGTGAGATTGGTCCCCAATCTCCAGTTTGGTGGTGGCTCTGGGGCAAGGGGCAGAGGCTGCCAATTGGGCAAAAGTGAACTAAGGTTTCCTGGTTTAACTTCGCAGCGCAGTATTTCCCATATCATGTCTAATGGAGCTGATCTGAGATCGTTCTGAATCACAACAGGATCTGGTTAAACAAGTTTGAGAAATGCTATTGCTTTCCTCCTCCACTTTGTGAACATTATAAAGTGAACATTGTCACATAGAGACTCTGGGAAGCCCTACAGAAGAGACCTATGTTTAACTTGATATGACTGAACATGTTCCAGACATATTAGGTCCCTATGAATCCCGTCCCACTTTTTTCTGGATCTATTAACAAGAGCTAACATTTATAAAAGCTCATGATGCAGCAGGTGCCGTTCTAAGCACTTGGCATACATGAACTCATTCAACACCCACAACATCCCTTCGAGGTAAAGGCTTAGGTTAACCTTATTTATGGATGTGGAAACTGAGGCAAAGAGAGGTGAGAGATTTCCAGAGTCACACGGAGACCCCTTTTGAATCACCATGCCAAAATAAACCCTGAAAACCAATCTCCTCGAAACTCACTTTAGAAAACACGATCCAACAGGTAGGTCCAGGCCTGCCCCAGAAGGCCCTATCACACCTTTCTTTTCCTCCACTCTCATGTCTTCGCCTGTGAGTCTCATTTCACTAAAATCAAGGTGTTTGGTAGGGTTGGTTCCTTTTGGAAGCTCTAGGGGAGAATCTAGTTCTTTATCTTTTCTAGCTTCTAGATGCCACCCACATTTCTTGCCGCCTGGCCATACCACTCTGACTTCCACTTCTGTGGTCACATCTTTTCTTATTTTGACCCTCCTTCTTGTCTTGTATAAGGATCCATGTAATTATATTGGGCCCTCTGATATAATCCAGGATAATCTCCCCATTCCAAGGTCCTTAATATATTTGCAAAATCAGTTTTGCTATGTAAGGTCATTCAAACTTTGGGGGATTATGACAAGGACATCTCTGCAGGGCCATTATTCTGTCTACCACATTGGCATTGCACTGATGCTGAGATGCAGAGAAAATCAGGACAGCGGGTGGAAGGGAGGAGATAAAGATTCCTCTGGGGCCCCCAGCTCCCACTGTAAGGGGAGAGGAAAGACACAGGATATAGGGTTCTTCCCTTCCTCACCTGCCACCTTTCCCATCACCAGTTCAGCTATGGCGGCCCCTGAATAGCAGAGGTGAGATGACAAATGAAGGCAAGACTGCACTTCTCAAACAGGTGTGTGTCTATCTTCAAGGGGCCTGACTCTACGCTGGGAACACCTGAATCCATAGATCATTCTGATTTATCATCTGGAGCAATAATTTTACTTAATGATGCTGATATTTTTAAAAGTGAAACAACTATTTTCATAGTATTACAGTACAGGTATACTGCTGGTTTTGCTTAAAAACAAACACTTTTTAAATCTTGCTGGTTGGCAAAGTATATGAGATAACACAATGCACTTCCAATGGTAATAGTGATGTTTAAATAAATTAATACCTATGCTGTGCTTAAATTGTGCCTGGCATATAGGAAGCTCTCACTAAGTGCTAACTATTTAATTTGCTTTCTGTTACTCCACCACTAAAACAATTATGTAGTCACCTGTCAGGTGCTTTCAATACATTAGCTCCTTTTAACTTCACAACCACCCTATGAGATATGACTGTTTTTTCTCTGTTTTATAGACAATCCAATGAGGCGAGGTCCACAGTGTTTAAATCACTTGATTAGGTCACACATCTGACTGGCACAGTTGAGATCCAAACTCGGTTTGCCTCGAGAGCCCACAGTTTCAGCATTTCCATTTCTCCTTCAAATCTGCACCCAGCTTCTTCTACTGCCAACAGAGTGTGTCACAGTCAAGAGTTAAGTCAGAGTTAGCAGAGCTTCTGAGTGAATTCTTAAGAGGCTCTTGTTTGTAGGCTTTCTGAATTATTAATTCTACTGAGAAATTTCTGCTCTCTTCCTTGTTGATGCTAGTATTTTAAAAGTGAGGAACCTAGAATTTGTGTCCCTCACTCTTCCCCACTGTCACTATCTGATGACGCACGACCTCCTTCATGAAATGGCCACAGCCTCTAGCTACTCGCTACCTTTTTTCAAAGCCTTTTAATGAACAGTATCAAAAGCAGCGTTGTCTAACTTTTCAACAATTGGAAAATTCTAGGAGTCAGACTTTTGCTGGCTCTTCCCCAAACAGAAAACTTTGAACTAGTAGTGGCAGTGATATTCGATCGTGGTGGCTCTACATTTGGAAGAATACCTAATATTCACAAACTTCATGCTGCTTCTGAGGATGCTAGCTAAGCATACCACAGGGAGAAAAAGAGAAAAATACCTATCTCCCAAAAGCTTCACAAAGGTGAAGAACAGGAAGCTTTGTGTGTCCATGAGCAGTGACACTCGACTGGCTGACAAAGGCTGACCACCTGACCACCCATCATTCATCTCTCTCTCTAGGCTGGGGTTTCTCTCAGTTTTGTGAGCTAGAAGTAACCGGCAGCTTTGAACTTCCAGCTCTGCCTCTACAGACAACTGTCAACCTCTCCACGTTAATCCATGTAGTATCCATCTGTAAGTGGCAGAGAGGGGATTTAGTCTCAGGTCAGAGTATCTATAAACTTCGTTACTTTTTTCCCCTGACAAGATATCGGTGAAGGAGAACAGAAAAACTTGTTCAGCATTGTACAGTAGAAAGACTCTGATCAGAAACCAAGAGACCTGGGTTTTAAACCTGCCTCTGAATTGTAAACAGTCCTGTCACTCGAGGCAAGTTACTAAACTCTTGTACGTAGCTGTTCTTTCACCTTCCCATCAGTGGGTAGAGCGCTAAGGTTCAGTATTTTTTTCTCTCCTGTCAACAAAATCTGCCAACCTGAGATAACGGAGCTTGGCATATAAATTCTTTAATTTCTTTTGTGTCTGTCTCACTCTCCAAACTGTAAACTCCACGAAGGAAGGCATTTTTGTCTTTGCTCTATTTCCAACAGAGTCTGTCTTTGATTACATGCTTGATAAATATTTGTGGACTGCAACAACAAATTCTGGAGAGGGAGCAAGGTATAGTGCAGTGGTTCTCAAACGTTAGAGAGCATCAGAATCACCTGAAAGGCCCACTACAAAGTTCGACAGGTCCGGGGCGTGGTGGGGGCTGAGAATGTGCATTTTATGACAAGGTCCCAGGTACTGCTGTTGATGTGGGCCCTGGGACCAGAGTTTGAGAAGCACTGGCTTCGTGGTAAAGAGCCAGCCAGCTTCTTAGTTCAAATCCTGGCTATTAGCTTGATTTACCTCCATGCAACAGCTTCCTCATCTGTAAAAATGCAGATAACAAAAACTACCTCGCAAACTTCCTGTATGTAAAACACTTCCAACAGGGCATTGTATCTGCTATCATTAAGAAATTATTCCTTCCTGCTTTGACTTTTTAACTTGTGTTTATATTAGTTCTTCCTACAAAAGACATTTATGTATAGTTTGAAATTCTGGACTTCAGCCCAATAGTTACTCCAACACTGCTGGGGCTCATATTTTTCCCATTAAGATCTTTGTGGATTTGGGCCTTAGCTGAGTAACAGAAAGATTTCTCAGTTGGTAAGTCAATTACTCAGTAAATTTTTAAAGTGAGCGCCTTTATCTTCCAAATCAGGCACCTTCCAGGTTCCAGGGATAAGTAAAGAAGTCATGTCCTGCCTAGAGCAGCGTCTCTAACCTTTTTGGCACCTGGGACCAGTGCTCCTCCGCCTGATGATCTGAGGCGGTGATGCTAGTGCTAGGGAGTGGCTGCAAATACACATGAGGCTTCACTAGTTCACCAGCTGCTCACCTCCTAACAGGCCGTGGACAGGTACTGTCACAGCCTGGGGGTTGAGGACCCCTAGCCTAGGGAGTGTGGCCATGACAGTCATCCCTAAATGGTCAAAGCCATGATAGATACCACCACTCAGAGACGCCTGGGCTGGCTGTGGGAGGTACAGAGAGCGTCCTCTATTTAAGCTGAAGGAAATTAGCAGAGAAACAAATTAAAACAACAATCAGATTTAAGTAGCCTCTATCAGGAAATTAACTTTAATGGATATTGTCATCACCAGGCCTGCCTCAGAGTTGCTCTGCTCACAGCACTGGGATGCAATAAAAACCAGGGCCTAAACACCGATTTAGCCACCCACAACTCAGAATGGATTTTCTTTTTACTACCGTATGTTTGCTTTAATATGTTCCTTTCCCTGTTCATTCAAGCTTTTCTATGATTCTATTAAACTGATTGCACACTTCTGCAAATGATTGCACATCTTACCTGAGACAGAAGCTCAAATGGGGACTGGGAGATTGATTCCTTATTTTGTTACTTTCTCTTAAGTGAGATCTGAAAGCTTCTCTTTTTTCCATCACAATCCTACCCTAGAATGTCGAGAGTGCTTGAAAGGGACCGCTCGGTTCCTAAGTCGGTCCTTTCCTTGCAGGAGAATAAGCACCTGCCTTGTTATCTAGCCATGGCTACCTGACCTGGGCTCTTCTACATCAACACCTACTCGAATTCTAGACTGAGTCTACTCCTCAGCCTTCCTCTACCCAGCCAGCCTATCTGCAACCTTCCCACTTCATTCGAAACACCTCTAGATTCTGCACTGAAATTCAGGCCTAGGGTTCGGCGGTCCTCTTTACTTGCTACTTTGGAATCAAGATCAAGAGATCAAGTGCAGTGCAAGGAAGGCAGAGGGAATCTGACCTCATGGGAGAATCTCTGGCTTGTTAAGAAAATGCGTCTCTGGGGCCAAGGAGCAGGAACCTTGCGAGGAACAGGTGACAGGCCTGGCTACCCAGTCCATCTAATGGCAACACATACTGGGTAAGAGCATGGACTCTGGAGTCCCACAGCTGGGTTTAAAGCCTTGTTTTACCACTTACTGGCTGGGAGACGACAAAAAATGGCTTTTGTTGGCAAAGAGCTCATGGTCTGGTAAAGGAGACAGACTTGTGTAGTAAGTGGTATAACTGTGTGCGGAGTGATGAACTCTATCTAAAAGCTTCCATTTATTAAACACATCTGTCCTCTATTTAATCCCTGTAAAAATTCTTCAAGGTAGATATCATAATCTCAAGTAACCTATGAAGAATAAGACTAAGAATGTTTAAGTTACTGAACTAAGAAGTCACAGCCAAGTGGTGGAGCTGGGCTTGGATGCAGAGATGCCTGACTTCAAAGTTCACACGCTTTCTCCTTGTAAGATAAAGGGCCGAGACACTTAGGAAACCATGTGCTATGTGCCATGCAGCTTAGTAGAAACAGGTGGCAACAGAGGGCAAGAGACTAGTGTTTTTGTTTCTTTCTTTTTTCCACACTGCCTCGTAGGGTTATTGTGAGATCAATGGTGACAACCACGGTGGCTCTGAAACACATTTAGAATGTGAGAGAAAAATAGAAGGCTCCAACCCTAAACCTCAGCAACTTTAACTGAATGATCTGCCTCCCTATCCTTCTGAAGCCATCACCATGTGGTCCTACCCTCTTACCCAGACTTCAACCTCTAGGAGGTAGGAAGAGCTTCTGGCCACCTCACCCTTACAATCTTGTAGCACCTCTGACAGAAAAAGAACATGATGAACAATTTTTCAGGAACAGGAATCCAACAAGGGAGAAAGATTTAAGTAGAAAATGACAAAATATGTCCAAGAACTCATAGGAAGATACAGAGTTTGGTGAAACAAGTCAATTGGGACTAAAATGAATTGGCAAAGGAATGTTGTCTGGTTCTGAATTATCCTGTGTTCAGATAAACCCAGGTTAGGTCCTTGTTCTTCCAGATTCAGAAAAGAACAAACACTCCAAACCTCCAAAGGTCTGCCAATCACTAATTATATGGCAATTATTCTATTTTGGGATTTTGCTAATGAGATCTGGGAAGTGTCTTAATTACCCAAAATTATGAAAATAATTTCAAACTTGACTCTAGGGCTAGTTTTACTCCACTTAGGAAGAAAAATATAAATGAATGTTCACGGGGTTATTTTTTATTAAGAAATAGTCTGAATGTGCTAGAACTCTAGGCTCCAAGTCTATAGCATCCAATACCTTAAAATTTGAAGTCGCAGATACATTTGCGGTGTCACTATTATGTTCAATAGACTGCTGGTGGTTTTGGATAATTTCCGGAAAAAGGAGATCTCTTTTAATTGTGGTGTGAAATCTTAGTCACTGCCAAAGGAAGAGAAGGTGAATAATACTCTGTGCTCAAGGTGAGGGCCTGGGACACAGTATAGAAGTGGGAATAGAGAGGATAAGAGGGAATGGCAAGCTTATTATGTAATATGTAATATATGCTTCTCCTCGTGAATTGCTTCCTATAGATAAGTAAATGGAAATTTCCTCAGATAATAGTGCAGCCTAGTTGTATATACCTTTGCAATTTATGACCTGTTTCTGTGATGTCATAAGGAAAGGGAGTTTAATATGAGAGGTAAAAGCGCAGTTCTTGATCCTCTCATTAATTGTACTGCCTTAAGCAAGTTACGAAACATTTCTATGCCTCAGTTACCTCAGGTATAAATTAAGGTATTAACTGTTATCACCCAACAAGGTTAAGTAGAGGCAATACATGAAAAGCCTCTATATACCCTAGACCAGGGGCAGCTAAATATGGCTTATAGGCCAAATATGGGCCGGTGACCGTTTTTGTAAAAAAGTTTGTTAGGACACAGCCACACCTATTCCTTTGTGTATCATCTGTAGCTGTTTCCACACTGCAGAGTTGAGGTGTTACAGAAGGGACAAGATGGTCTGCAAAGTCTAAGATATTTAATCTGCAGCTGTTTACACAAAAAGTTTCCCTACCCCTTTCCTAGACTCTAGAGCACTGAGTAAATGACGGCTATGAGGGTGGTTGAAGAACGGGTACGCTTATGGCATTTTCTAGATTAAAAAAAGCTCAATAGGGTTACATTCTTTACTTAAGGAAGCAAAGCTAGTCAGTGCCAGGCCAAGACTAAGCCTGACTCAAAGTCCAATGTTTTTTTCCCATTGCACTTTACTGACATGCTCATTTCACTTAATAAACAATCAGGGCTGAGTTGGCACTGCCAGAAAATCAGTGGCTGAGGCCTTGCCTTTGGTTTCCATACGGGGTATGCCTGCTTATAAGTCCTGTCAGCGTGGTGCTACCACAAGAATGCATCCAAAGGATGCTAAGAAATCCCATTACAGGCACATTTTCCAAAGTGTGTTCTGTGGAATGATAATAGGTCTTAGGTTAAAAACAGGGTGCTGTAGTCAAACACAATTGTGAAAAGCTGAGTTAAAGAGGTTTCTTTACTACAGGACTTCTCAGAGCCTTTAGTGTATTAGCACATATTATGAATCTCCAAGAGAACTAGTGAGTAGCATCTCCCAAATTGCTCTCCTCCCTCCCTCCTCATCCCATGAGTTTACTCAGCAAGGACGAGTGGGCTTCAGAACACTCTTTTTTCGGCCTCAGAAATAATATTTCCCCATTTGTAGGAAGGGACTTTACCTCCCCATACCCAGATGACATATTTTTTTAATTAATTTAAAGAAATTAAAACCAAGGAAATGCCCTTTTAATTACAACTGAAGCATTTACTGACCAAACAGTTCCCAGGAGTTATTACTAGAAACACATGCTTTCCAATGCCGCTGAGGAAAGATTTAAGTAGCTAGTTTATACTCCTTCTAATCTTCCCAGACTTTCATAATTCTGGGTTGACCGTAAAACAATCAAAATCATCTGTTCCATGTGGAAAATCAGAAATGGAACAAGTGGGAGATCATATTTTTATACATTTGCCACAATCGCCTCTTCCAGAACCAATCACTTTTAGAAACATCTGTAATGTATGAAGTACTTACAATTGACTACAATCTTGTGGTAATAGCTTAATTATGCCTCCAAAAGATGGCCCCTCATCCCAGGAGCCTGGCAACAGATCTGTGATTCTGTGGTTCAGTCTATTTCGCTCCCACTTTGTCCTTTAATTCAATCTCAATTATAAAAGTGGAAAACATTTCTAAAGTTTTGGTCCCCAAATGCCGTTTCAGTGCCACGATCTGCATTTTCTTGGTTTCCTTTCTTTGTTACATGTTTCCTCAGTCCTGAGTCCTAATGGAAATAAGTGCTGGGGTTCCATCAGAGTCTCTAGCACCCCATGCTTGGGCTAGGTTAGGCTGCCTTCTTATTTCCTACTTATCACTCTGAAACACTCACTGCCTTTGAATTGCTTCTTTACTGAAGTTAAGTCCCCTGGGGCCAGTCTTGTTTATCACTGTATCCCTATAGCCTAATCCAGCGCCTGGTGCTAGAAGGTGTAAAAGAAATATTTGTTTGTTGATCTCTGCCTCAACAGGCTGCAAGATGGCTCCTCGAGAGGGAACATTTCATGTATGTTCAAGATACCTGGGTTAAGTGGACATATAAGAATTGTGGGAAAGCTATGGAAGAAGGCAGGAAGAATCTAAAGAAGAGAGAAGCCCCCTCAAGCAGGGCAGTTTAAGAAGACAATCTTGAGATTTTGGAAGGGGAGAAAGATAGAAGACTAGTTTCCAGACAGAAATACATTGGGGATGTTTTAGAGAAAAAAATAAATGGAGTCCAATTAATTACTATCTATGATGTGGATACTTAGTCACATGAAATCTGTGAGTGAGTGGGAAATTATCACTGATAGGAAAAAAATTTACAGAAGCAACAGAGAAATATGTGCCAAATTGCCTACTCTGTGTGAAGAAGTATGTCAGGGCAGCAGGACAAAGGGGAAAGAGACGAGACATTGCTCTAGATCTGACCAATTTCTGTCTGATAAGGGCACCAAACATGAAAACATTTTAAAACAATGTGATAAGTGTTGGTATTCATTCATTATTTCATCCAATCAGCCTCACAGCGAAGTTTACTGAGCACTCCCTCTGTGTAGAGGCTGGAGTGACCACCTCCTCCTGGGAGACTTCTTGCATATCACATGCAAGGTGACATTTCAGTTGACTATGCACTGGGACTCTTTAAAAAAAAAAAATGGTTATCATCGTTAAGCTTTGATTCTAACCTGTTTTGGATCTATAACTCAAGAAATTCCTCAGATGCAATATTAATATATCTCTTTGCTCACAGACACAGATTCCTGAAACCAATCCTCACGCCTGCTTCCCCGTCCACTCTGCTGGGGACCTAGTAGGAAATGATATATTTTAAAAAGTCATAAAACAGAAATAGCATTTATGATGACAAGATAGTAAAAATAATAGCAGTTATCACTAATGAGAGTTTCCTGTGTCAGGCACCAAGCAGAGTGTTTTACATGCTGGAGCTTATGACTTTAAGTATCAGTATCATCTCTAGTTCAAGCTGAGGCTTAGCAAAGTTAAATAAATAACTTGTCCAAGGTCACCCAGCCCAGATGAGAATCAGTCTCTGGTCTGTCTGACTTCCGGGTCAGCCTCCTGTCTCACTAAGACAGCCACCTGTCTCCTTTCACATTGTAAGTGGAGACGGGTGGGGGTTAGAAGAAAGGGCATGAGGTAGGAAGGGAAAGAGAGAAGAAACAAGACAGAATGAGACAGGTAAGAGAGAGGCTAACCATTTTCAAAATCTGGCACAGTAAAGTGGAAAGTACTGAGATTCTGCAGCCATACAGATCTGGGTTCAAATCTTGTCTCTGTAGAATGAACTTAGGGGATAGTCAACGCTTTGTATATAGCTGGGGGTGATAAATAGTAGACCCTCTTTTCGGGCACCTACTGTCTCAAGAGAATGACTAGGTTGATGAAGTTCTGTCTACCTGAAAACTATGAATCAGTGACATTTCTCACCAGAAGAAAGACTGCCTAAGTAAACACTAGTGAATTCGTCTTAAGCGGGGATGAGCTCACCTTATGCTTCTCCCTAGCACCCAAGAGCTTGGAACTGTGCATTGCTCTCAATTCACATTTGATATATGGATAAATGCAAATTACTAAGGGATGCAAGATATTCTGTAAAAGGCACTATTTACAAAGCAAAATACATATCTTTTTTGTGTTCTTGTCATCTCGTGAGAGTTACAGCCAAGCAATTATTTTGAAAAGAAACTGATTTAAGCTTTTTGTAATGAATTAAAAAATAAGTAAAGAAACAAATTCACTGGGAAAGTAAAAAAGAAACTAAACAGGATGGAATGGGTGTGAGGTGAAGAGTTTTCCCTTAAAGCACAAGGTAGAAAATATGAACTTGAGAGAGGCAACTGACCACAGGCATAATTTGCATTCCACCTGCATTCTAAAGTAATGAAAATAAAGCCATGTGCTCTGAGCAGAGCTGTCACTTTCAATTGTTCCGAATTGTTTTGCTTGTCTCACAAACTGCTTCAAACATATCAAACGCACTTCTCTTTCTGAAGAAGCAGTCTATAACAAGACTGGAAATTAATAGTGGTTTCTTGAATTACTCTCAAACACACAAAACGTCATCCTTTTTTTTTTTTTCTTCCAGACGGGACACTTTTCCAAGATGACCTAATCCTATGATGGCTAAATCTATTTAAAATAAACATTCAAAATAAACTCACCTCACAAATGACAAAAGAAATAAAACACGCATTTATGGTGATCCGAATATTACAAGTTAAGACTTAGCAATTAAATTAACTCGCTTAGGAAAACAGTCATTGTAATCTTACTCCATTCCACTTTCTTTTTGGTTTTATATCTGTACTTTTTGGTCTGTGCTGATTTGTTGAACTTTTCCCCACTTGTTTAATTTATTCTAGTCAAAAAATATTTAAATCATTCAGTAATGCACCAAAACATTTAAAAAATCTTAGATACACTCACGACAGCATTAATTTCTTAAATACCCATAATCGTGTGTGACACAGAACCAGACCCTGTGCTACCTTAATTAAATAAATTTTGAAGATGTCCTCTGACTTTGTCAGGACTTCTGAGAGTCAGTGATCACCCACACTGGGATGAAAGAACAGGACACACAGCAATTTCTTAACAGCAACTCCATTAATTTTTTTTCCTCTTTGGGAATTGTGAAATTAAGTTTGGGGAAGATGTACATACAGTCTCTTTAAAGCTTCCATCTTCTCTAACACTCTTTTCCCCTGACAACACCTATTCTAGGTGTTCAGTCATCGCCTAAATGACCTGTGACGAAGAGAAAATACAGGACGCAAAAACCAGGCTGGCCTCATTAAAATGTCCAGTGGGAGAACTCAGAAGATGAGAAAGGGCTCTCTCTGGGTGGGTAAGGCTGGCATAAGGGAAAGACTGTTGGACCCTCTCCCACCAGGGATAGAAACTAAGGCTCAGAGGGCTGACTTGATTTGCCGAAGACCTGTGACTTACACAGAGACCCAGATTCCACATTTTCTGACTCTTAGGCAAAGATTTTGCCATTCCTGAGTTCTCATCTAATCTGTCACTAATTAAATTTCTTTTTTTACTGTGGTAAAATATTCATAACATATAACTTACCATTTTAACCATTTTTAAGTGTACAGTTCAGTAGCATTAAGTATATTCACATTGTTGTGAAACCATCACCACCTTCCATCTTCCCTTTTTATCTTCCCCAACTGAAAATCTGTACCCATTAAACAATAACTCTGTTCCTCCCTCTTCCCCAGCAACCACCATTTCACTTTCCACTTCTGTGAATTTGACTACTCTACGTATTTCATATAAATCGAATCGTACAACCTTTGTCATTTTGTGTTTGTTTTTTTTCACTTAGCGTGTTTCAAGATTTATCCATGTTATAGTATGTGTCAGAATTTCCTTCCTTTTAAAGGCTGAATAATATTCCATTGTATGTATGTATATACATTTTATTTATCCATTCACTTAGCGGTAGAAACTTGGGTTGCTCCCACCTTTTGAGTATTGTGAATAATGCTACTATGAACACAGATGTACAAATATCTGCGTGGGCTAACATAACCTTTAATCAAGAAATTTCTCCCTTCCCTAGGGTCACAATTCTAAAACGATGGTAGAAGGATCTGTACCTTCTTGAATACCCCATTTTCTACTAGTACAATCATTTCTCCATGGACCACCCAGTATTTCACTATGCTGGTTGCATATAGGTGTTAATGCAGCTCAAATTTAGGTTGATACAAAATGAATAGCTTTGCAACCAAAGTCAAAAGTCTCGTGTTCCTTCTTGGCCCTGGGAATTCCAACTGTGTACAGAAAATGGGCTCTGCTGGAGGATACTAGCAAGCTCCTGCTCCTTCTCTCTCCTCCTATTGTTTCACCCACTGGGAATTCAGCCGGAACAAAGACTCCCAATTCAGCTCAACCTGACAACCACTTACTGAGCACTTAGCTAGCACTGAGATCTATGGTAAGTAGTCACAGGTTTGATCTAAAATTATCTTTCTTTGGAGGATACTATGATAGAATGGCACATTTTTAAAAGTGCTAGCTGTTACACAGCTGACAAGAAGAAGAATATATTAACTCATTGCCAAGGAGAAAGAAAACAGTATAAGTAAGCAGAAGAAACAAACATCTTTCCATTTCCTGGCACCTCTGTTCATGTTTTCTTGCCTGATGAAGACTTGATACTTGTCAGGCTGGTTACTCTTCCTCACAAGCAGGATTTAAAATACCTCCAGAGCCTGCTTGGCAAAGCAATTAGAGAGCCCCTTGTATATTTCAATCTGGCTAATGGTTTCCTAAGCCATCCCTACACTAAAGAAGTGGCAAACAGCAAAGGCAGGCGCACCCTTCCCATGCCACACTCCCATAATGGAAAACAAGCGGCACGATTTGCTTGCCAAGACCGTCAGAGCGCTCCTGGAGTCCCAGACTAACGTGACTTTTTATGCCTAAGTTACTGATTTCCCTGAAAACAACGCCTTACAATGGAAATGTGGACATTTAACTCAAGTGCTCTTTTTGTAATGGTTTTGCATTAGCTTCTGAGAAGCAAGGCAGCCACAAAGTTAACATATTGTGTTTCCTGGCAAGGATGAAGAGAAGGAGGGAAAGAGAGGAATAAGAAGCTGTTGAAAACAAAATGTCATTTTATTTGATAACAATCAAAAAGAACATTAGATTTTTACTCTATGAACTGGGCTGCATAAACACAGGGTCATTCTAGGCAGACAGGCCAGTATTTGTCAGGTGGGGGTCTCCCTTCCCTATAGCACCTGGCCTCAAGTCCTATCAGGTATGTATGTGGCAGAGTCCAAAAGCTATCCTCTTGGGCTGCTGCATGCCATGGAATTTCACACAAGTCCAGAACTTCTGACAGTCTGATTTGATAAAAATCCCAAACCCACAGTAGCCCATTATGTGGGTAAACTATTCATTTTATATTCACCTCCTTGTCGTGTTAGTGCAGAGGTCATCTAAAGAGGAGGCCTAATTAATCAAACTGTCAGAGGCAATGAGGAGGAGCATGTTAATAGGACTTTTATTTCACCCAGGAAAGCGGCAGCCTGACAGGGACCAGAAAATATGGCCTGGGTGTTGCTGTTTATTAGCAGTGCTGAGATCAGTGGTAATAGGAGCCAAGCAGTGTGTGGTTGATGAAGTGCAGCGTGTCAAGGAGCAGCAGCAACTCGAAATTAGACTGACAAGAGCCAGCACTCAGTGGATATTGATAGCTGATGAATAGAAAGCCTGATGCAGAGGGGCATATCGAAGATGGTGGCATAGCCAAGAAAGGTTTGTGCAGTTAGGCAGGGGCAAAGAGAAAAAGCAGAGTTGGGGTTCCATTCTCCACTGACAGCTGAAAGGGTCTGCTTCACAATGAATCTTTACTTCAGCCAAGCAAGATTTCTGCAAAGGACCCTATGAAGCAGTCCCTGTCCCAGGTGCTGGGATAGAAAGATGCACAAGATGACGCCCCTCCTGGCTAGTGCAGTGCTGACCTGTGGGAGCAGACACTCTTAAATATGAAGAAAACGATAGATTTTCAAAAAATTCACATTTACACCAAAAATGCAAGATTAACATACTATGTTGGGGGGTTTGCAGAACCAAAGCCCAGTCAGGAACGTTTGCAGAGGGAACCCTGGCTAAGAGTCCCTCATCTGCTGTCACCATCTTGAGGGATTATTTTTTAAGAGGTGAATGAGCATCATTTGGAGGGAGAACAAGACAAACTTTAAAGGCACCATTTTCATAACAGGGATTTTCAATGGAGGACTGGAGAATGTCTTCACGTCATTCCTACTGAATCCCACATCTTATGCTTTTGTAGCTGAGGTGAGTGTTGGCAAGTTCAAAGGAATTAGCCAGCATGCAATCAGCAGGGATGCGTTGAGTTCTCAGACTTGAGGGCACGAGAAGTGTTCCTTCTTCCATAAACCTGGCACTGATGCCAGGCACCCACTGGGCAGCCTCATTCTGTACCTCTGGGTGGAGGCCCAGGCTTCTGATTGCTTCATGGAGTCCATTGACAACTGTGAGATACACTAACATTTTATAGCTTTATACACTGATTCTTACAACAGCCTTTAGGGAGGTTACTGCATGCGTCCAATCTGATCTATAAGGAAATGGACAGGGCATTTTATACAACTTTCTTCCACGAGGGTGAAATGCAAAGGGCTAACTTGTTTTCAGAAGGTATTCCCTGACAGTTCGGAAAAGCATTCCTGTTATTTTTTTAAAACCCCCCTCTATGATTCCTTCACAGGACTTGCTCTAATTCTTAACCGAATTTGTTTTATTTGTTTACTTGCTTGTTCTTCAGTCCCCCCCACCACCCGCAAATTCAAGGTTACCACAGCAGGGACTGCATCTATTTTATGCCTAATATAGATCCATTATCAAGCACAGAGCCTGGCACATAGAAGATGCTCAACAAATTTTTGTGGAATGAATGAATGAGTGATCGTACCTAAGTATAGCTTAAAATGAAATTAGTTAGAATATAATGAATCTTACAGTTCTACTGTGTTTGAATATGATTTCATTACTTCACTCCAAAATATTCATTGAGCACCTACTATACTGCCAGGCTTTGTCAGACTTGGGGCTTATATTATCATAAGAGCCTTGATCCCCTACTCATGCAGCTCTGTAGTCTTACTCTTTGTCTAGAGCAGAATGAATAATAATAAATATAATGACTGAAACACTATCAGTTATAACAGGTGTGTTAGACTGGTCCTATATTCAGGTTGCACAAAGTAATTTACAAGTGTTATTTCTTTGATGCTCACATCCATGTTATAAATTAAATGTTGTTATAGGTCCTACTTCACAGATAGAGATCTGAGCTCTGGAAAGATAAAGTAACCTGTTAGTGTGACCGGCAGTAAGCAAATGGGCACTGGGATTTGACTCCAAAGCCTGGATTTGTAAGATCAGCAATAAGGCGTTTTTAAAATACTCAAACAATAAACACAGAAAAATAATAGCTACATATGTGACCTTCCTTGGACCCTATTCTGCGCCCAGGTTTTGCAGCCAATAGTTTAATGGTCTTTTAGTTTGCAAAGAATTTCCACTTAAAATGACACATTTCTCCCTCAGAGAAACTCTGTAAAAGGGAAGAGAGAGAATATTACTTTCCAGAAAAGGTAACAGGCTCAGAAAAGGTCTGGCTTGGTACAGACCTTGGTACCACACAGTTGGTAAGCTGTCGAGATAAGTCCTGAACTTGGTCTCGTGGCTCTCTGGGTTCCCAAGATCATTTTAATTTTTGCATTTACAGGATTCATAAACTATCCCGGTGGATCCTTGAACAATTTGTGGGCAGCACAGTATCGTGAGACAGAGTAGCACCTTTAGCACGGCAGCAAGAGCCACCTGGGGTCTTCATCCCAGCCTCAGCACTAACCAGCTGTGGGAGTGAGAGCAAATCCCACCCCCTCTCTGGGCCTTGTCTTCTTCTCCGGTGCATGGGGACCTTGATGAGTTGTTTTCTAGCTCTGACATTCATTGGGACGCCCCATTTTACTTTTTTTTCTTTCTCTTTTTTAGATTCCTTTCTTTATCTTTTAGCCACTTTTATGACATTTGGGAATTAGATGTGACGAAGTTTGGCCCCCATGACTCAGACCTCAGGCTGTCAGGTCTCAGAAATGTGACTCCCACTGCTGACCTGACTCACATGAAGTATGAAAAAGGGGCACAGAGTGAGGGGGGTGGTCTTTACCAGCAGGTAGCATTTGCCATGATGGACAATGGGGAGTCCAAAAGCTCAATGTCCTCATATTTATGATTTAAACCAGGCTGATTTAGAAACTCTGTTACTGAGGAATCTTTACCTTAGGGCCACAAGTTAGTGTATTTATAATCTTATCAGGAACCCCACCCTATCCCATCACTCTATGACAGGTGCTATTCTAATGTTAAAAGAAGCCTGGTTCCACAAATGTCCATTTATCTTTGACCATTTTCATGTGTGTTCCAACAGTGTTAGAGGGACTTTCAAAAGAATACAATGCTTTATGCAGAGAGTCTCATTATCACAGAATTTAAAGGGGCGAGAGTGGGATATTTTTTAATCTCCCTGACAGACAGGCTGCAGCGGGGGTCAGTTGGAGATGTGGAGACGGGAGACCTGTGCCCCAGTTCCCGCTCTCCATGCAACTCGATGTAGTCATGGGCAAGTCGTTTAACCTTGATTTCTTAAATTGAGAATGGAATCACAGCAATTAAGCCTGCCTCAAAGGAACTTGGGGAGTAGAAGTGAGCGACGAGTTCCCATTTCCTGCTTCTTCTCATTTTGCCCTTTCTGCTCATTTAAGGCTGCTGCAAACCACCTCAATTGGTCACTATAGAATAAAAGCAGAAATCAGATCATTTCACTTCTCTGCTTAAAAATGTTCAAGAGCTTCTCACTGCCTAAGAAAAAACCCCCAATTCTTGAGCTTCTCGCACAGAGTCCCGGCCTGCACCTAGTGCTCTGGCTGCAGTGCCCTTCCTGCAACCTCTATCCTTTGGCCTCAGTCTCCTTGATCTTGTTATTTCCCGTTCTGAAGGCCTCTCTCTTTGCCACTGCAAAGTGGCCAGAGCTGAGTCACCCTTAAAGGTCTGGCTGAAACATGACCCCCGCCTAGGGGTCTGTGGACCTGAGCCAGCCCATCCTGTACTACAAACACCTGCTCTTTTGTTCCTACAGCACTCTGTGAGAACCTTTATTCAGGCAGTATCTGTAGTATTTTAAACACTGATGTTTCTATGTCCTCCCCACTCACTATGTCAGTATTTCTCTTGCATCAGGATTATCCAAGGAGCCTATTAGAAATAAAGACTCCTGGGTCCCACTCAAACTCACCAAATCAGAACTTCTGGAGGTGGAGTATGACTTGTGCACGCTGAAGATGAGAATCATTTCACTAGGACGTGAGCTCTTGAGTGGCAGGAATCATGCCTGATTCGCTGAATGCCTCCAGAACTAAGCACGGTACCTGGCACATAACAGGCACTCAATAAAAATTTGTGGACAAATAAGTAACTTATGCCCTTAGAACGCAAACAAGTGAAGGTTTTGAGGGTTTGACGTGAAAATGGGCTTCCTTAGATGTCTCTAGAAACACATTTTGTCTGGCAGGGAAGGGCTATACAAACTGCTATTAGGACAAAGGAGCTAAGAGAGCACTGCCACTTTCCTTTACCAACATTATTCTATGTGTTTCTGCAAAAATGATGGTGTGAACTACAAAAGTGGGGACTAGGAAAGAACAGCCTTGGGGGGGCGGGGGCAGCTGCAGATGGAGACATTCCAGACTTTCCCACCTGAGAATGCCCAGCACATACTGCACCTTATGCAAATGTGGCTTCCTGGTGAAGTCAGCAGGCATTCCTTGCAAGGGAATATGCAATTCAGCTACATGCGGTGGACTCTGATGGGAAACACAGCCTTCTTAACTGTTATTTTTTCCTACTCGGAACATTAAATAAATATAAAAGGCTAAACTACCAGCAGCTAAAATTAAGCCTCTGGTGACAACCAAATAGAAGTAATAGATTCCCTAGGACCTTTGTCATCGAAAATTGAATTTGGGGTCCAAGCCTAAAGGGGTACACTGTCTCGTCAAGCTGCAGGCTCAGTCTGGGAAGCCTCCACATCTCAAAGGCATTTCAGGTCCAGAAAGACACAGGGAACCTGCTGAGGTGGATGAACTGTTTCTGTGTTATCTGTTGGCCCTCAGGCATCCTTTAATTTAGTCTTTTTCAAAACCATCTCTTTGAATTGAGGCTTTGCAGGGGCCCTAACAAAATGAAGATGGAAACCACTTTATTTCATTTTGGGGACAATCAAATTTCTCTCCAATAGGCAATTTCAAAACTGGCTAATTCTGTAAGCAGCGTTCCGCAGCCCCAACAGTAATGCCACCCTCTGCACACTTGCTTTTGGCTGCCTATGGTGACATTCTCACTGAATTCGTTCCCTTAGATTTTCCCTTCCTAAGGGGAAAATTGAGTGCACTGAAATTTCTGGTCATTTTCTACAGTTTGCTCTGTGATTTCAAAATGGCAGATTTCATTGGACACCTAGTGATAAGAACTAGCAAAGAAAACTTTTTCTTCTACTCTGAGCTTCCCCACTTGTCTCAAAAGGACAGATGTCTTCTTGCTAAGTCTAACTCATCACAGCTGGCCAGGGATCTCAGACTTGGTCTCTCTGGGGCTGGCTTTGCGTTTCCTAAAGAGGGGACCACAGGGACAGCATTTTAATAGCTTCTGTATACAGCAGGAGTCAACTGGGAAACTTCTGGGTGCTCTCCAGTGCTGAGGCTGTAGTCCACAAAAGAGGGTGGGGGAGTGTCATTTCTTCCCTTAAAGAGGTCATCTCTGATCTCGTCTCCATGCAAAACACCTTTGTTTCACGCACTTCTTTGAGCAAGCAACTTCTTCACAAAATTCCTTTAAAACCAAAGGGGCTTCTTTTTACCTTGGCAAGACTATTGTTGCTTGAAACAAAAGGGATCTGCACCTTAGTCCCCATGACATTGCTGTAGGAACCTTATTTACAGTATGATAAAAACCTGTACCATTCTTACAGCCTCATTAAAGCTAAGCCTCATTTAACTAGTAGGACATTTTTACAATGGGTTTACTGGCATACTGTGATAAATGGCTGTCTAACATCCTTCAACAATAGCCAGGCTGCAGCCATAACCACGATGTGTATAAACACAGTATCAGTTTAACAATGCACAGGGCTGAATAGCAGGAAGCTAAGGCCAACATTTTCCTTGAACGTGTGTGTGTGTGTGTGTGTGTGTGTGTGTGTGTGTGTGTAGTGGTTCGGGGGGTGGAATGCACTAGTGGGAAAATTTATAAAAATTTTTAACAAGTTTAATGTCTCTGCTGAGGAGAGTAAAGATGACCTTTGAAACTCGTGACCTAATTAAAAAAGATTTCTGAAATTTGATGATTTGATCCCCGAAAGGTAAAAAGGGTTGGAAATAAAATGAAAATTACCCTGTTATCTCTCCTTTTAAAAATGTATCTGAAAAACGAATAGAATGATTTGTGAACATATGCTAATTCTTCCAGAAGCTGAAGTCCAGCTTGCTTATTCAAGAATATAAGTTAGGTTTCTGGGTAAATCAAAACAATTATTGCCAGGGCAGATCCTGAAGAACAAAGCACTTTTTTTTTTTTTTTTTTTTTTTTGCCAGAGGGTCTATAAATTCTGCACTTTTTCTCTGTGATAAAGACTCTATCACATCATAGTAAACACTGTTCGGCCTCTTCCCAGTACTTGAGTGCCAAAGGGTGGAGAAGTATCATGTTTCTTAAATTAGGGGAGAAACTTCAATGTACTCAACGCATTCAGATCCTACCTGGATCTGATCCTGGCCTCTAATTTAATTTCACATCAAATGCTATTGCATAACTGGACAGAGCAAAACCTCTAGTATTTACACTGGAGACTAAGGTCTGACATCTGTCTAAATGAAATTTCCCAGTTGTCCCAAGCAGTTTTTACCTTGTTTCCACACTAGCAGTTTGAAATGTCACTACATATTGCTTCAATGACAGGTGAGCAAAAGCCAAAGTTAGCTTGGCTGGAGCTCAGAGCAAACAGGCCTGGGGACCAGCCTCGTGTCCTCTGTCCCATTCCCTCCAGGGCACAGGTTCTCACTCTGTCCCAAGCAGCATGCCAAAGGGGACCCAAAAACTCACCAACGACCCACTCAATAGGCTAATTAGGAGGGACCGTGGCCCACTATCACGGACAGAAAGAACACTTAATCTCTCTGTATGTCTCCTTCCCTCTCTAGACTTTAAGAATAAAAGGCTACCTTTTGGGTGAATTTTGGCAATATCTCTATTTTTATTATTAGAATACACATTTAAAACAAAAACAGTTCTCCATTAAACTAATTTTCATAATGTTAAAAAAATTCAAAAGCTAAGTACATATCCTTAATCCAGTGTCTTGGTTTTTTCTTCTTGATACCAAAAGGCAGCTTCTGCAACCTCCGCCTTCTGTCCCACTTGGGATGGGAGGTAATCAGAAGGCATGTCTGCAGGCTTCATCAACAGTGTAAATCAATTAAGCATCACTATTCCCCTCAGGAAGTCATCCCTTTGCAGATCAGCCTGGCTTATCATGATGAGATAGGGGAGCTCCCCACTCACAAAAGTAAAAATTCCTCACCTGGACAGTCCTGCCAAGATCAAAGCAGCCTCTGGGCGCATCCAGAACTCATTAACCTGCCAGCCATTCTGTCCTGCTCTTCCAGACTGATATACTGATGCTCTCATGAAAAAGCTCTGTAACTCAGTTTCCCTACTCTAACCTAGGCTGCACACTGGCCCGGGTAACATTTCATCACATCTTGAATTCAAAGCCTCTATGTATTACTTTTGAAATAGAACATAATTTCTAAGAATTTAAAACTCTCTCCAGACATGACATTAACCTGCTCTTTATATATATCGTTTCTTTATAGGAAATCTGCACTTGTAGGAATCATGGAGGAAATCGCATAGCAATTCCTTTAGTATTGTTTGGCATTCCCCATAATAAGGAGCAAATAAAGAATCTGGGGAAAATTCACCTGGAGAAGAGAAAACTAAGGAAAAGACTAAATTCTCTTTGAATATCTGAGGTGCAATGTGACAGGTAGACTAAGGCTTAGATGGACATGGTTCAGCCAAAGGAGGTTTGAGTAGAACATATGCCTGGCATGATGAATGGTTCTCAGTTGAGAAAAAACAAAAGCATAGCAGTGTGAGAAGAAGGGGGACAGAGCACCCAACCAACAAAATCAATCCTGACCATACAGGGAATAACAAGTATCCTGGCCACATACTATATACTACTTGGGTGGTTAAGCAGAGAGTGAATGAATTCATCATTCTCCTAATCTCCTTCCTCCCTCCCTCTCCCTCTTTCTCTCCCTCTCCCTCTCCCTCTCCCTCTCTCTCCCTCTCTCCCTCTACCTCTCTACCTCTCTCTCTCTCTCTCTCTCTTTCTCGTGCATGCATGCATATACACGTACATGTGTGTTATGTATGTGTAGTAAGGGTATGTTACTACAGAGGCACTGGATGGCTACGTAAGCTTTAAGATATGTTGCAGTCCTGAGATTCTATAATCCTAAAAATCAAATAGAAACAGAAATAAAAAGAAATGGACTAGCCTCCACATCCTATATTTTTGCCTACTTTTTTTTTGTAGGTATAGTATATTTTAGGACTTCCCAATTTCTTAAACACTGTCACGACGATTTCTTATATAAGACCCTTTACGTGAGTACCGTCTTTCCAAGAAGGGTAGGCTCCACGTGAGCACTAATTATCATGCAACCACACAGCTAGCAATACGAACAAAAACTGTTTAGACTGAAATACACAGGAAAAGGCACTAATTCACACCTGGAAAAAAGTAATCTATACCCCTGTTAAAAATTACTATCTCATCATGAGGAATATGTTGTAGGAAGAAAATTCAGTGCCGGGCAGGAGTCAGTCTTCTTAGTCTTCGTTTGATACATTTTATTCTGTCCTTTAAAGGACAGGAAGGAGTTCATTCATGCGGCTCAGTCTGCCTGTGAAAAGGACTCATCAGTATTTATGGAGTAAACCAGCATGCTCCGAGCATGCACAGCCAGCACTGCTCCCAGGCCATGTTCTAAAGGAAAACAAGAAAAGGTGGGGACACAATGGGGAGAGGTTTTCTGCCCTGGTCTGTGACACAGTTCCGAACCCTCAGTGATGACATACACCAGATGACATACACCCAGGATAAGAAAGCTCAAAAGGAGTTTCTCATTCATAGGTTAGTCTGATATTTCCACTTTCTAATTTTTCAAAACGGTCCTTTCTTTTTAAATTGCTGAAAGATGATATCCTCCTTAAGTCATGACAGTAACTTAAAATGACCCTTTGGCATTTTCAAATTGTTGATATATGCCTCAAGTTGTTGTAAGTTTCAGAACCTAATCATACCAAAAAAGTAAAAA